>JAUZST010087167.1:0-19894 GCA_034779995.1 Parotocinclus haroldoi
TTCCACTGTCGCCCTGGGCTTGCTCAACTTGGGATTGGCCTTTTAGATAATTGTATTACTGTAAAGCTGCTTTGAGAAGATGCTACATTGTAAAAAGCGCTATAGAAATAAAATTGAATTGAATTGAATTGAATTGCACCCACATTAAAACACATTCTGCACCATAAACACTGTGAAAAACTGATCAAATGGGCATTGAGTGGACATTACCATAGTCACATAGTTTTTTTTACATCACTGTATTGTAAATACGTAAAGGGGACTTTCAAAAGAAATGGCATACAAGCCATATAAATGCATTAGAGATACATCTGAAAACACGAGCAAATGCTACAATCTACACAGTGTCCAAAGCCTACACTGTAAACACATGACTCCCTCCAGGAAATACACAACACTATGACTCACATTCAGAGTCATACAGATACAAGCACACATCAGGCACACTGCAGAACCAAAATATAAACACACAATGCAATATAGATAAATAATCACATCTCACTGACTGCACACAACCAAGAGGGAGTGAGCCCACTCGAAAAGCACAATCATCCAGACCAACACATCTATGTATATTTAATAATGGTGTTAAGAAGAGTACAGACTGCTTCTGTCTGAATTATTATCCATGTTCAAAACAGAACGTAACGTCACTCCTACTTTTGAAGTAAAACAATATTTATCAAAATAAATTATGTAAATATCAATGTATGACATAAATAATACGTACGGCAGTAAAAAATACACATACTAACCCTTTTTTCAATTTGACTAGCTGTTTGTACTGCAACGTCCAGGGTTAAAAGACAGACTTTTATTTCCGACTGCAATTTGTTAGAACTGTTAAGACCTCAGTCATAAAATCAGATCGTCATTAAACGGTGCTAACCTGTACTTGAACCAAGTCCTAACAGTTCGATTGTCGTTATGTCGTTCTGTAGCCTGTCTGTGTTCACTGGGGATCTAGACTCATCCTTTCTCAAGCAATAACAATGAATAAACAGTAATGGTGCGTAGGCTGTTCAGTGTAGCATGACAGGAGGCTTTAGATTGTAAAACCGATCGGTCGGTGGAATTGTTCGGCCCTACAGGTGATAATTCACTGGACATTTGCTTATCAGAATTAAGTGCTTCCTTGTATTTGTACAGATTCTGTTCCTGTGAAAAAACAGGCAGCAGATTAGCAACCACTCATTCACTAACAACAGATTAAGCAACTTTGCCCAGTGACAAATTACTACAGTGTTGCATATTGGTGGAAGGACTAACATTTTCACAACAAGTGTTTTAGTCAAACCATGAGATCTCCACACTCTACAGTGAGGGATCCCCAAACCTCAAGTCAACAGATCTCCAAATCTACAACTATGCATCTTCAGACTCCAGAGTAACTAGTCTCCAGGGCTCGTTCTGTGGGGATGTCCAAATCTTGCATAAAAGGACCTCCACATGCCACAGAGAGAATTCCAAACCCCTCACCGAGGAACCACAAACCCATCACCAAGAAACCACCAAACCTCTCACTGAAGAACCTCCAAACTACCAATCAGAGGATCTCAAAACCCTATGGCTGCTAATTTGATAAAGTCCACGCAGACAGATCTCTGTGGGACTGTGGTGGCCTAGTGGTTAAGGTCCAGGGTTCAAAATCCCACCCCTGCCGCAGCTGGGTCCCTGAGCAAGGTCCTTAACCCACAATTTCTTGGATTGTAAGGCTGTATTAACTGTAAGTCGCTCTGGATGAGGGCGTCTCCTAAATGCCGTAAATGTAAACGTAAATGTAAATCTCCACAACCTACATTAAAGGATCTCCAACCCCAACACACCCAAGAGATCCCCACTCTCAACGCAAACAAGAGGATCTCCAATCCCAAAACACACAGACATATCAATGAACCACTAAACCCTGCAATTAAGATCTCCAAACCCCATGGTGGGGGACCTCCCGACACGAAGGATTTCAATACCCCCTACAAACTCCACAGCCTGACCCAAGACGTCTCCTGACCTCAACACAGACCAACGGACCTCCAATCCAAAGACACCCTGTAGGGATCTATAAACCCTGCCAAAAACAGACATAGCTCTCCGAACGAAGGGATCTCCAAATGTTTGGTTATATTTTCTATGCTAAATAGTTGTGTCTCAGGGAATCTACAGGCAAGCCACTAGCAGAAGGATGGGATCCTTTGTTTGTGTAACAGTTATTTACCCGTCAGACACATTAGATGTTTTTCAGACTACAGCCTGCCTGCTTAATGAAGCTGACTGCACTGATTCCTCCTACATGGGCGGATGCCACCCCCATTCAAACCACACTCTCTCAGGAGCGTTCTGCTACAATAGCTCGGCATGACCCAGCCTCCTTTATGCGGCATGCTAATCAAGCCTAATTAGGCCATGTTAATGCAGCGCTTGTGTGACCCAGCTAATTTCCTGCTACAGCAGCGACTCGCTGCATTGTTCAGACCCTGCCCACCAGGCGACAACAATACAATAGCGCAGTCGTCTTAATCAGAAAAGAGACCCGCCATGGCTTAGACTAATATATACCGCTCACAAAAATTAGGGGATACTTCAAAATGAAATATCCCATGACGAAACACGCCCTTAATTTTGTAAAGAGCGTATATGCAGACGCCTCTTTAAGGTTCCAGATTATGCCGATGATTACTGTTAATTAACAAACAACAAAACAATGAATTACTTATAAGTAAATCAAGCAGTGCTTTGTAAAGTGAGAACGTATTAATAAAATATTGTTAAGGATTTACAATATTCTGTATTTCATCCAGAGAAATGAAAAGGTGAGAAGATGACAAGAACTTTTCTAATCCAGTGCAAAAAATACAGAAAGAATGAAAGCACCCTGGAAAGCATAAAGCAAAAGATAAGAAGAACAAAGAACTAAGAAGAACAAAGTTACAAAATGTTCGGTCCCAGGATCTGTTCACTGCTTCCTGATGGAAAATGATGTGTCCGTGGTAAAGTTGGTGATGTCAGCGGAAGTCATGTATCACTGCTAATAACTGCTTCATTTTCATGAGTGTGCTGGCGGTGCAGGAACCCGACGTTCTGCTCATTTCACATAATCAGCAGCTCAACGTAGAAGCCTCCAGACTGAGGAGTTTCCACCAGGAACAATCAGATCTGGATCTGGAAACTAAACTCTTGACTCATAGATCAACTTATTTAGGTAGTTTATATATGAAAAAAACAAACAAAGACTAATTTGGTAACTAATCATCAAATAATAACAAAAAAAAACATACAATAATAGAATTTAATTAATTAAATGCAAAAGACTGAGTAAATATTACTGACAAAAAGTAAAAACAAAAAAGAAAGAAGACGAGACCATTAAACATGTTAAAATAAAATATTACTAAAATAAAGAAAATGAACCAAAGGATGAAAAGAGGAAAATATTAAACTGGTGAAACAAAGAAAAGGAGAAGAGAGAAAATCATAATAAACAAACTATCAGAGAAAAAAAATACAGAAAATAGAAAAGAAACTAAAATAAGTAACACAGAACAGTGAGTAAAAAAGTCAAAAAAAAGAGGGAAAAAAAAATACATCCGAGATCTATATATATATATATAAAATAGTATTTACTATATCTTATAACTCAAGGAATAAAAGAAACTGAAATACATAACTTCAATTAAATGATAAATTGAAAAAAAAAAACACTGAATGACAAATAACAAAATAAATAACTATCAAACCATCAAAGAAGAACGGGGAAAACAAGGTGTATCAAATTAAAAAAGAGATCATTAAGCACTAAGTATTAAAATAAACGCTCAGATAATAAAGGATTGAAAGGAATAAATACTAAACAAAAGTCGAAGAATTAAGGGACAAAAATACATAAAGAATCAATGCCAGATGCAAAAAAATAAAACGGAAGGAAAGTGTAAAATAAATGTAATATGTAATTCCAATGTAATAAAGAAAAAAATAACAAAAGAAAGACAGCTTAAACGACAACGCAGTGAGTCTAACACAGAGACGCAAGAGTCAAGAGACATACAACAAGCTACAAGCTATACACTGCTGTTCCATCAGAATTTCACAGTGAGCGTTAATGTAAATCAGATTATAGTTCTCTCTGTTTGACACTCTCTGGTTGAGGCTGATAGAAGAATGAAGTACACGAGGTTTGTGACAGTCATCTTAACTTGGCCGCGCAGCTTTAGGAGCGTCTGTGGAAATGCAATTTCAGCACCTCAGGATTTTACCTCATTTCTCTAAATCTGTGTGTGTGTGTGTGTGTGTGTGTGTGTGTGTGTGTGTGTGTGTGCAAGCAAGTTGCTGAGTTGGGGTGTGGTGTTTTCCAAAAGCACCAGTCAGTACCTTTAGCTTCTGTTACTAATCTCACACAGCCAGAGAGACTCTGAGGGAAACTAAACCCTTTCTGGTGTTGACAGTAACACTGCTTCCGCCTTTACAGTAACTAGTTCATATTTATTGTTATCAGTAAGTACATGTGTAAAATAGATTATTAAATATGTTCGTAGATAAAATCTCTGTGCCCTGGCTGGATTGCTGTTGCAGCACAGGGGGGTGATCCCACATCCAGCTTCCCCTCTCTCAGACGTGTCTGTGTGACAGTCGACCTGGCAGCATGAGGTCCTTTAACTAAATTGCATTAACAAACATGAACTAGGCTTGCATAGTCTGTCCGATGGGGTGCTTTTGCAGCAATGAGGGAGATGATCCCCATCAGACCTTCCCTCACAGACTCCAACACAGGTGCCTGCGGTAGTGGGTTAGTATATTTGACTGCTGCACCGCCCGAGTGCCAGAGAGCGATTTAATAAATTATTCACATCATTGGCTCCAGGATATGAGCTGCCATATAGAAAGGCCATGTAAGGAAGCTACAACGGTGGACTTTATATAGAGGGAGCCATATAAGTCCAGAATTCCAGGTTTGATGTACAGTACATAATAATATTTTACAGATGATTCTACGTAAAGTGAATACGCTGCTGAATTGAACAGACTGTGTCCAGACTGGGAGCCAGTAACACCGCGTTAACAGACTCACGTTATGCATGAGGGATAAACCACACAGCGAAGGGAGAGCTTTTGAAAAACAGAGCCCGTGCAGTCTTCCTCTGGCTCTAGTTTTAAAACTCGTGTAAAACAGGGAAATGATTCATGCGTTTTACAAAATAATACCGTATTAATCCAGTCGTAGGTGGGGGTGTAAGCTGATTTACTAGACAGTAGATTTGTAGAGGCTGTGCTTTTAAAAACTGTTTTTAATTCAATAATTAAATTGACCTACTACGACGGTAGCCACCAGAGTGCCGTAACTCCCTCCATCGCTTAGTCACCAAGAGAAGATTCCCACTGAGAACTGATTTTTTTATATATATTTTTTGTTTGTTCTAAAATCTATTTTGTTACCTATTTTATTACTAATTTAAACATTAATATTGATTTGAATTGTATTACTTACTTAATTTTGCTACTTACTTGAATATACTTATTTAATTGATTTCATTAACATCTAGGTCACCCATGGAGGATTGGTCCCATTTTGAGTCTTGGTTTCTTCCTTCTACTTTCAGGGAGTTTTTTCCTTGCCACTGTCGCCCTAGGCTTGCTCAATTTGGGATTGGCCTGTTAAGATAATATAATATTATAAAGCTGCTTTGAGACAATGCTGCATTGTAAAAAGCGCTATAGAAATACATTTGATTTGATTTTTGATTTGACTTGATGGATTGGTGCCCCCTCTAGGGTTGTTCCTGCCCTTGTGGCCAGAGTTGCCGAGTGGGCACCGGCTGGCCTGCTGTGGATTAAGCGGAAGATGATGGATGAACTAATAAATAAATTGACCTGTTTGAGCCCCTCAAAGTCATGTCGCTCTCAAAGTTTGGATGAGGGGTAAAATACCCCCTAAATAATTCCTGCTGGCTGCCATCTTGAGATTTTGTTTATTAATAGCGTGATGTGTTTTCTCCCCGCTATAAGATTTGGCTGGCATTATTTTTATTGTTCCTCTGGAAATTTATGAAGGAGTAACATCTGAGAACACCTCACACAAGCTCACAGAACTGAACCACCATCTGCTAAACAATCTCATCCATCAGAAATCCTGCTGAATCATCTTAAACAATGTGAATTGTCGTCGAATTCGTCTCATACACTCGCTCAGATCTGCTCTGAAGCTAAATCAAAAGGTTTACAAATAATGGGGGGTATTTAGTCTGCGCGTTGTGTATCTCTAAAAACAGGTCCATTTGTGCAGTGAATTATATTTTCTCTTGAAATCTTCGGCCTATTGAACCACCTTAAGCCTTTATTTTGGTTTTGAATATACTTTTTAAGGTTATAAATGATCAAACAGACAGTGGTAAGGGCTCAAGGTTCCCCTCAGAAAATTCCACTAGGCTTCACATTCAGTCACAATTCACAAAATAACACAATAGTAAGAATAATTATGGACACATTTATTCCAGAGTGTACAAATTTTACTAGTTGTTTAATTATCCTGTTTAATTAAAATGCTTAAAAGTTCGAATGATTTATAACCTTGAATCATCTTCAAATCAAAAGGGTCTGGTTTCTGCCTTTGCTGAACTGATTCTAGAGATTTACCGGCGTGCCCTGGAGGTTTATGAAGTAGTAACATTTCGGTGCAACATCTTCGCAGAGATCCAGATCAATCAAGCCAGAGATGCTCACATAGTTCAAGAACTGAATGCTAAACTATTCCATCAGTTAACAATTCTACAAATCTAAACCAATAGAAAATCATTTGTTGGTCTGTTTTATTTCCTCATTTAGCATCAGCAGTAACACTTTTATTCATAACAGGATTACACTGAAATGAGTCAGACATTCATACCTGGCCAATTTAGAGCAGCCAGTTAACCCAAAGCATGTCTTTGGAATGTGGGAGGAAAGTTCAGTTTTGTGGTATCTCATGTGGTATTGGTTATGGATATAATTTTTCATACACTGCCAGACATTTAAACATAAAACAAGATAAAGGAAGATGAAGAAAGTGAGACTGGAGACCCCAAAAAAACTTTTGTTTTTGTCAAACTACAGTTTGGTAGCTTTTTGGCTTTAAAAAATCTGACGCGGACCAAAAGGGAAGGTTTGTTGAGCCACTGCTGGTAAGACAGAAATGTCTTACAAATCATTTTATAATATTTATATAAATATGTGTTGGAATACATATAGTGTATGACATTAACGTCATATAATGCCTTTAACAACTAGTGCCACTGAAACAGTGAAGCCAAAGGCCTGGACATCAGCTGAAGACATTACAAACAAAGTGACAAACCAGAGACAGGCATGTTCAGAGCGATGATTCAAACACTTTATTTGAGGTGTGTGTTACTGCAGATTCCATCATTTGTGTAATTTTGTGGGGTGATGTACCCTACAGTAATCAAAGACTTCATTTTATTCATAAATAATTTTCTATACTCTATGTACTCCTGACAGCAGAAAACCTATATAAAAGCCCAGTCATGCCCCCCACCCAAAAATACTGTTCTATTCATCAAACCGGTACAAACTTTGAAAGAACATGATACAAATGTTTGGACCCAGCACTAATCCAGTGTAAACGCATACGGACACAGGGAGGACATACAAATGCCACACAGTGCTTCCTCTCTACATCTGTGGTCTGGTGCAACTAAAGAGGTCATGACTTACAAAGTCCCAAGCTAGAGGTGGTGAAAGATGGACATATTTAGTCTGCCATGTGTAAACATCTAAAAACAGACATGGCTGACATAAAGCTCTGTTTTTATTAACTTCATAGTAGAAATGCTACCAATTATAACAAGCAACAAAAATGAATCCTTTGAAATCTAAAGCCTGACTTCTTCTGAACAGTTTTTCAACCTTCTGAACCATCAAAGAGGTGCTCTAGAGATTTGAAGTGATAACATCTTGCCGCAACAGCATCACAGCTGCAAAACAAGTCATACAAGCTCTCCGACTCCTTTTTTTTTCTGAACAGTTTCTGAAGCCTTTGGATGGTCAAAAAGACACTCTGGAGAAGCTTTGAAGGATGGGAGAAAACACTTTCAGAAGTATTCACACTCCTCACACAGCTCCTCAGTGAATGGCCAGTAAAAGTGCATGAATAGCACTAAGAAGCTGGTGATATGTGGGGATATTTAGTCTGCTGCAAATATACGTCCAAAACAGATCTGAGCTAAAGTGTGTCTGCCCAATACGTTATGACTCCGGAAGGACAGATGGTTTACAAAATAGGAAAAGTCTCACTGTGCTCCTTATTAATTGACCAGTAAAAGCACAGTAAATGGGAGATATCTGGAGGTCTTTAGTAGGCTGTGAGACTTATACTGAATGTAATGCTGTTAGTTTGCAAATTTAACGAGTAACCAAGCTCTGAGCTGGTGAGTTTGTTGATATTAAACAAATTTTGTCGTAGTCCCTGATAGCCGAGTCTGAGTCAGGACCAAGACCAAGACCAGGACACAGCAAATCTGATTCAAGTCAGAGACCAGGGGCGGCTGAGACAGAGACGAGACCAAGACTAATGTAAGATTTTTTTTTGCCATACCAGACTTTACATTCTTCTTCACGTATTATACATTATATATATATATATATTAATAAATAGTATTATATTTCATTATACATTTTGTAAACTATGATATTATAATTATAATAGATTTTTATTAATATAATTAGTAATTTTTTTAATTACTATTATTCTTGTTGAATACAATTCCTCATTAATTATGATGATGATGATGATTATTATTATTATTATTATTATTATTATTATTATTATTATTATTATTATTATTATGTAACTACTGGGAGCAAATGATTGTGATGAATTTGTTTTCTCTCTGTCAGAATTTAATCAGAATAACCATGTAAATTTACCTGAATATAACCATAATAATAATAGCGAGTGGGTATGCATATTTGCAATCTTAACATTGGACTATTCCAAAAAAGGTGCTCATTGATTGGATACTAGACAAGAGTAGTAAATTGTTTTTCCCTGTCAGCCAATTTGAGTACAGATTTTACTTTACAGAAAGGACTGTTTAAATGGATTGCTGATGTTCAATAACGTAGGGAAAAAGGTTCATATTTAACCAAGTCCAAATAAGGTCGAGACAAAGGCAGAAGTACAATACTATACAAGTCACTCCACTCACACACACTTTAGTCATTCTGGTCTCAAACTGGTCCCAGTGTTACACTAAACAGTACAGAAGCCAGCGCACCACCATAACCTTGAGCAGCTACTCTGTGAGACGTGGTGAAACTAAAAAATCTATCATCTAAGAAACAGATCGGTGTTGATAGACGCAACACATATTCGTGTTCAAAAACGGCACATGCATTTTTAATCAGTGTATTTTTAGTTCCTTTACCACAACAACCCAGTGGAGCCAGTCATGTCACTGTCAAAGAGACAACAAACCGTGACTTTTTTTGCGCATTACCACCCAGTGCTTATAAACAGTCTCTGTGTTTGATGGACAGCTTACACCTCATGCTGCGCTCAACCATGAATCTTTCTCATCTCAGGTGGTTCACTCAAGCACTCTCAACCAATAGTTCTCCATCGCTGTTGGCTTTTATTAATTAAACTGTAGGATCAAGAGTTGAAATTGGCCTGCTTTTCGA
Source organism: Parotocinclus haroldoi (assembly GCA_034779995.1). NCBI lineage: Eukaryota > Metazoa > Chordata > Actinopteri > Siluriformes > Loricariidae > Parotocinclus > Parotocinclus haroldoi. The sequence continues at coordinate 9,667 of JAUZST010087167.1, forward strand.
ATAATGTCAGCTTTAAATATAAACATATTTGGTGCAACACGATGCGGTATATTTTCGTTGGATATGTGGTCCGATGGGCAGACCCTCACGGTAATTCGCTGGTCACATTTCTACCTCAGACAGACGTCTACATCCAATTCTTTTTGTGAGCAGAGTAGTAAGAGGCAATTTAGAATACTTTTCAACCATTTACAAAATACAAAATATGAAATGATTATGTTTTCTAACAACATAACCCCACAATAAAATCTTAAAATACAGTTCACGTGATCCCAAATGGACCAAAACTAAGATCCATCTTTTACACTGCAATTCATTCTTGCAAGATTCCTATTCAAAAGACTTGCTGCTAAACATTTGGGTATTTAATCTGTACCATTTTCATTATATTTGGTTAGAAAAGAAACTTAAAACACTATTAATTAAAACTATAATGAATCCTGATGCCCAATCTCACCCAGAGGAGAAAAGCCTCCCCATGTAAGCCTGATTCAAAACAAAGCGTTTAATAGTGAACCAAGAAATCAAACTGTAATAAAAGTTTCAATGATAGTTATATTCCTACAAAGTTTATTGTGACATCACAACATTAGCGCAATATGAACATACCAGCCCAAACTGCTGCATATCATCCGAATATGCACCGTACAGAACGAATCTAACAGCTACTGTGCTCTCCTCTGTTACAGGCAACACAGACACACACCGACACTTTACCTAAACGCATAACGAAGCTCTCACTGATTTCACTCCTCATACGGGACCTGATCAGAACCTTCAGTGTGGAAGCGGCTTGCTGACCTTTGCGCTCGGAGCGTTTCTTGCGCCTCCTCTTGAACCTCGTCCTCATCAGGCAGTAGTACGAGCCCAGGCAGGGCGGGCAGTCCAGCAGCAGCGCCATGCTACACCGGCTGCCTGTGTCTTGTTTTCTTCTTTAGCGTGAGACACGCTGGAGGTGCGAAAAGCCCCTCTACCCGTGCAGACTGCTCCACAAATACACACCCATGTATGAGCGTACACACATGCACGTGGTCTCCTGCTCCTCCTCCGCTCCTCCTCCTCCTGCTCCACTCAGATCTTAGTGAGAGGCAGAGTTAGAGATGAGAAGCAGAGCTGCTTGGACAGACTTTGTGGATGCAGGTCATTTATGTCTGGAGGAGCTTGTACAGAGACACTGTGTGAAGCTAAACTGTGCTTGTGTGTTCCAATGTGCTGTTAGTGGATTCGGGGAATCTCTCTGGTGTCCTCTAAGCTCCAGTAAATCCAGTTAGCCTCCAGCAACCTGTCGGCGACAAACTTTCTTCCCCCGTAGAGCCACAGGAACGCCATCTGTACTAAAGCAATGGGACCAGCAACATCTACTAACATCGTGAACGTTTGAATTTCAGCTTAACCAAGTTATTTCTAGTCTTTCTAAACCATTCCCTCACCTAGAGATGCACTGATTGCAATTATCTTGGCCCGTTCCTGATCGTTTTGAATATACTTTTCAACTTTCCTTTCCACTTTCGATTCCAACAGATTTGGACTTTTTGTTTTCTCTTACGACTTTTAGCCTTGTGGCATTGGGCACAATATAACAATCACTACAAACAGGCTCAAATTGTGCTATATTACAACCTCGAAAAGAGCTTTTTACCGATTAATATAAAACTACAAGCAAAGTAAAAGCAAAGACACTGAATTGCAAATCAAACAAGACAGTACAACACAATTACAAACACATACTATCCACCTTTATTAACTAATAAAAAGACATACACACATGAAACATATCACACAGACAAACAAAACCCCAAAAATAAACAGGCTATCAGGGCGTTTTAAAGACTGGGAAACAAACGCAAACGGCTGAGCCGAGACGCCATACACACATGAAATGTGATATGACACTGATCACAGCCCGGGATGCTGAAAAGCGGCTGACTGTTAGATCTCTAATTAATAGCATCGCCAGTCATCTACCAGTATGTAGTACTCTAGTAATCCATATAGTCTCAGAAGTTATCAAAAGGAAAATGGCCTGCTTCTGTGAGGAGAAGACACAACAGGTTAAATCCTTGAACTAGAAATTCTGCCAACCAGACATTCCAGTGATCCTTTTTACCCTTTTGCCCTAGGATGCACTGGAATCTCATCATTTACACTTACATTAACAGAATTTAGCAGATACCCTTATCCAAAGCTACTCACAAAAACGCTTTGTATTCCTTGTGGAATACATTACCTCACGTTCTATTTTAATTAGTACAGGCATTTATATCCTGCATTAGCACATGTAAGGCACATGCTCACTATATTTATATTCATGATGACTTGTGCTGTACGTATTACTGCATTACTGCATGAATTAATGCTATTTTATGTTCCATAATGGTAAATGTCAATTCAGTGATCAGTGAAGAGGTGAATCTTTAGTCGGCGTTTGAAATTCAGCCATTCAAACACTCAGTTTGATTATAGAGATTTTAGATAAGAAGGCACTGGCCCAGATTTTGTTGGCAATCACCAGGGATGCTTGCCATCCCAAAAATACACACCATTCCAGTACCTGTCAACTACCACAGTCTCCAAACACATATTTTCTTCTTATTATTATTTTCTTAACTTTTTCTCTAGAGCAACAGGAGAATAACACACACACACACACACACACACACAGTATTCTGCAGTTGGCCTTATCTAGAGGAAGTAGAAAGTACATTGCTTTCATTTCTCCTCTCGGTTATGCTGCTTATCCTGGTCAGGGTTGTGGTCACAGGTTCACGCTCCAAGCCCAGCCTGGGGTTAGACCCAGATCCTCAGTAAGTCTTAACTTTGAGCTATGGGAGCTGCCCCTTAACCAGAACAACTTACCGTCAAACTAAAAGGTTAAAGATTAAGGGTCTTGCTTGAGGGCCAAACAGCTTGTCGGAGCCAGAATATGAACTTACAGCCTTTAAGCCACCTCTGTCCAACTGCAATACAAATCAAGGGTGTAATAAGGTTGGTTGAGACAAGATTCAGCACCTCTAGAGCAGATGGGGTTAGGGTCTTAACTGTAGAAGCTTTGCATAAATACTCATCCCTCTATAGTAAAGAGAAGTCGTTTTTGATAAGTTGTTTCAGTTCATATTCTGACTGACAGGTAAACAATCACGTAACACAGTAAATAAAAGCATTTGAATTCCACTATTTCAGACATCAAACGTTCCATGGGAATTGTTTCATTGGTGAAAAAACCCTACGAATATGAACCAGCCTCATGATGTCTGCGAAGTGAACTGGATTAAAACTTCGAACAAATCTGAATTAGCATGGCATCCAGTCCCTCTATACGACTAATATTATCATTCTTTAAAAAACACTACAAACTCCTTAACTGACTGGACGATCAATGTGCCTCTTCTCCAGCCATGGGACAATGAAGGACACCCCACAAAAAAAACTGTGCTCAAATAACATGTTAATGTTGAGTTTCTGATCTTTGTAGTCAATAAAAATAAATATGACATACCACGAGGGTCAAAAGTCCACTAGTGAAAATGCTTTCATTTAGCATCTTGAATTTGAAACAAAGCCTTTGTTTAAAATTCTATAATCATTTTAACAATTTGATTCTAAAGAAAACACGCATTCAGAACTAGTCCCTTGACATAAATGTGATCAGGTATTTACGGGGTACCTGAAGACAAAGCAAACCTTCTAAGAGAAAGCTGCGATAACATGGATCACCAGATTTTGTTCAAACTTTTGGCATTACAGCAAAAGGGGAACATACCAAATACTGATATCCTGAAGCGTACAAAATATAATACGCTCATTATATGCTTTGTGAATAATGTATCTCCGAATATGTTTTGAAATATCTGTCATGTGCAAAATACCTCAAGTAGTTTATCAAATACTTTATTAAAGTTAATAAATATTTCTAATTCTCTGTTGCCATTTTTACACAAGCTTTGCATAAAGCATTTTTAACAGAGATTATAAAACAAATCTATAAAAGGTGCGATAAAATCTACATTAAATGACTCTCCAAACTACTGGAACAGTAATGCTGTGAGCTTGACCGCTTTCCTTCTGCACTGGTCCATCATCATAACAACATCACTGCTCCAAAACTACACTCTGGCTCCATCTTTCGGCCACTACACGTTACTGCCATACACATTAACGGCGCTTAGCAGTTCTTAGCACAAACGAATTACAGTACAACCTACAGCTAAAGTTTAAAAGCCTTGCACGGTAGTGCCATAAGTGTCTGAACTGAACCGGGGTTTGAACTCGGGGTTTAACTTTTTGGTCAGACTTTGAATCACTAAACGCCTGTTCTTGGCACTGTCAAGTATATCACCATCCATTGGGTGGACAGTGATGGCTTTGCAGGATCATTCTAAGCACTGAATGTAAATGTTGTGTGAGGGTGGTAGTGAGTTCCCAGAAAGCTGGACATAAGCCACTAATATTCGATCTACACCAGTAACAGAGGGAGCCAAACCTCTTGTGCATGGAGGGGCCACAAAGGCTGATAATGAAAACTCATTGCACTGACAAATATCAAGGTGGCAGCCACAATAAATGTAGTAGCATAGTAATCAAAACATCCCAACGGGTCTAACATAGTCCACCATCAGCAGCTACATCATACACAGCCATCATCTGTGTGATGTAAAACCCAGTAAGGGGGAATCACAGAGAAACAAACCCAGGTCACAGCAATGGTGGGCTAGCAAACTGCCGCTGTGCCAGCCAAGCTACATGTCATTTCTTTTTTCAGTACAAGTCCGCATTTAGGTTTACAGCACATTTTCCCATTTCCATTCATTCTAAGGAGTCATTTTCCCTTTTCACGATTCCAGCAGGACTCCAATGGGGGCCAAAAGTCTTAGACCCCTAGTGAACTTTCAGGAAGTAGAGCATCAAGACTCTATCATGTTTGGATTCATACTGCAGCACGTAAATGACCTAAAACACACCCCAAAGCTTTCGCGACAGCTGAAGATCAAGCAAGATCAACAAGTGCTGAGTGCCACTGACTGTCCTCCACAGCCATCTGACCTAAACCAAATCAAGCATTTATGAAAGCACCTGATGGAAGGGAAGGACGAACATTCAGCAACATCACAAGATGCACACTGGAATCATGCAAAATCATGCTGGATAATCATGTATGTCTTTACAGTCATTACTACAGGTCTAAGCAATTGTGGATTTAATGCCTTAGTCAAGAAGAACCAAACTGTGACAGCTTGGCAGAGATGGGATTTGAAGGCCAGTATCTTAACTGCTGCACCACCACATTAGCTAAATAGCACCACTAGGATAATCATTAGTTCCCATGTTTTTTATATTGCAAGCTAGTGTCATGTCTTCTAATAACATTTCATATGTCTAATAACTTATTTGTTATCGTTTATGGCACTCGACATCAATGTAAACCAGACAGTAATAAGAATCAATCATCTGCAGCCTATATATTTTCCCCGGTGACATTTAGCAAGTGACATTTATGGGGGTGAACATGTTAAACTGGACCAGAGTGCCCCCATATTGACTGTTCAGTAGGGTGTATGGTCACATAAGAGTGTCAAAACACCCTGACAGTGATGAGATCAGATTATCATATTCACTTTGAAATGTCCTCTTAATTTTGTGAACCTCAGCTGGGTGACAAAAGAAAAAGAGAGAGCAAATTGAAAAGAGCTTACAGACCTGGATGTACAGAAGCTATCGCGACTCCTTAGTGATGAACTGACCTGCAGCAGAGAAAAATTTAAAGTCAATGCCTGTTCATCATATGCATCGTATTCAATGTATGCTCAGTCATAATCAGACATCGGTGGTTTCTGAAAGTTTAACGAGGATGTCAGTGACAGGTCTGAAGCCACATAAGTTCACGATCTTTTATTCAAACAGGCAAAAGACGCTAGTAAAAATGTTATGAAGTGATATTTCAGGTTCACAGTAAACCAACACACTCACTTGCAGAAGGAAAGCATACTTCAAATCAAATGCAAAGCTCGAGTTCTCATTCAAAACAAGCTCTTGGTCCAAAGCCACAGACCAAAGTCCAGGGCCAAGAAGGAGAGAGACACAAAGTCTGGAGCCAAAACCCCAATGGGAAGAGGTGGGGATAAAACGGAACAGAAGCCGAGGACAATTTGTGGGTAATAAAAGCTCTACTGAACATTCCTAGCACGCAGCCCAAACTAACAGCGCCTTTCATACCAGCAGCTATAAATGGTGTGTTTGTAGTCACTCTGCTTTCTCCATTACATTCACTGCTCAGCCTCTTTGGGGCGCTCTCTGGATCATGGATACAACACGTCTCAGCCTGGATTATTTATTGCCTGTTTACACATCACTCAGTATCTCTATTACATTACACATTCTGAATACAGACATGCATCAGGAAATGACCACCTGGGGCCAACAAAGCCCAGTGAGTGCCTGACCCTACATGGTCCTTACAAACATCTGACCAGCACAACAACACAACAATCACCTTAACTGAAGTGGGACAGGTACTAGAGTGACTCAGTGGTCGTAAAGTGGCTTCACAGTGTTGAGCCACTCAAATTCACAAAGCACATCTGGCTTGATGAGGTTTCTGAGGTGAGACGTGAGCAGTGGGAGGGTCCAGCCTTTGCCGGGCTTCTCAGGGAGGAGGCTGGATGTGTCTCGAGTCCATATTTGCCTACATGTTACAAAGTGAGGCTATTTTCATGTTTTACGTTGTTTAGAGCTTACGCCGGCCCAACATGAGGTCCATAAATTGGTTTGAACAGATTGGTGTGGAAGAACTTGACAAGTTCTGACCTCAACATTATTAAATTAAAGTCATACTCGTCGATCTTCCATTGCCAGGCCTTATCAAACAAACGTTGCCAATGATCTAACAGCTGAATGGATATGGATATGTATGCTCATAGTCTTGTTCCAGAATTCAATGGAAGAGCCAACATAATGTTACAAATGTGAACCAACAGAGCAGCAGGAGACCTGAAGGAGGCGCTGTTACCTTTTTGTTCAGTTTCCCCCTTGCACCACCCTAGATCTGCAAGTGAGAATGGAAGAGCCAATTCTCTTCTCAGAAGAGCCGAGATACAGGGAGAAGAACATCCATTTTAATGCCAGTGGTTCTGGATGTGAAGCTTCATTTGGCAACTCGCTGTCTATATAGTTGGATGCCATTTGTGTCTCTGACCAATTTGTGAACTATTAGCTTCAGTTAAAACGAATAAAAGTACATATAATTATCCACCATCCTCATCCCATCCATGACATATGTCAATTATTCCTTTTTTTTGATGGATAGTTTAGAATAAACACCTTAATATATCAAAGCTACGCCTTACTCAGGAATACAAGTTCTGTAATTTATCCAAAATATATAAACACGTATATATGTATAAACATGGTTTTTACCCTTCTTCAGATGCTGGGAGCTTCACTAAATACTTGCCACTGTAGACTATAAAGCAAGAAAGAGATATTTTACTGGATACAAATTCAATATATTTATAAACTTTAATAAAAAGATATAGTGATATCTGATATATGAGAAATAATGATACATGATCATTTTACCACTGTTAGAAAAACACTTTTGCACTTATACAGACATATATATATATAAAACAGAAGAATGAGGGATGAAGTCCCAGAACTGTCAAGATCTCGGCCACTAAAAGTTTGTATTGGGTTTTCAGTAGCAAAATAATTCTGTTATAATGTTATCATAACCTTAATGTAAATGTACTTTAGCTAAATATTAGATATTTAGTGTAAAGCTAATTAATTGTATACTTTGGTAACAGAACAGCACCCATGAAACTTTTTTTCTTTATCGAACATAAGAACAACCTAAAGTTACAAATCTGAACCGCCAAAGCAGCATGAAACCTGAAGGAGGCGCTATTACCCTTTTGTTCAGTTTCCCTTTACACCACCTTAGCTCTGCAAGTGAGAAGGCTTTTAACTCATTATATGGCGACTAGTCCTGTCCTTTACAGTCACATACAATAGCGGTGCATTATGGGAATTACAGGTCAGGATATAACACTTTCAAGCCACTCAGCCAGTCTAGGTGCAAAAATAACACGGCTCAGGTTCAGGTTCAGGATCTGATTGAAACTCTTTGATTAAGACAAAAGATGGAAAATGCTTTCAGCCGTCTGATCCAGTACTCCAAAGCCTTCATCGTGCCATAACCAGCTTCCTTCAGGAAATTTCCTGTGAGACTCTGGAGAGACTTGAAACTTTCCACTGTGGTGTAGCCCGTAGCCAAATTTGAGCTCAGGAAGCACCGGGGCTTTGAGTGTGAAAGGAATCTGGTGCTGCGGTCTGTGTTTTGGGCTACTGGTAAATGTGAGGATGATGTTTAACCACAACATGTTGAGGAAGTACTTGGGCTGAAGTCTAAACTTGCATTTACATTTAGAGCATTTAAAAGAAGTTATTCACAGTGACTTACTGAGCTACGCTCCTGAAGTTTTCTTTTACTTTTCATTTATAGGAATGAATTTCAAAGGCAGTATAATGGACTCCATCATGTTTTAGTCTTTATTAACCATTTCAAACCTTATCAAACCTTTAAAAAAAAAGGGTGTCCTGATGAATTGCGACGCAAAACCAATACAGAGCATTAGTTAAGGCAACTGCATTTTTTGAACACCACAGAGCGGAGCCATAGGTCATAATCCTAAAATCATTGCAGGGGCCTAAGTATTCATTTCTAATAAAAGATTTAGACATTATTTTGGAAATAAAAAAGGAGTGTCATGTAAGATGTGGTGAAGCTACAATAGAACATTTTGTTAACAATTTAAACCAATTTTTTATTGTTATTGCAATAAAGTTTTTTGTTTAAAAACATATTTAATCATTTTTGCATTGTTTGGGATTGTTTAAAAACTTCAGACACAAAAAATGAATGTCTTTAATGAAAAGTAAGCTTGATATTGTGAGAAAAGCGAATCATGAACTCGTTCACGTGAATCACATTGTGAGCAGAATGTGTTGTTTGATCCCTACAAACAAACTCAACTCGAAGTCCAGCTCACTCAGTACACTGGTACCATTAAGTCCAGCTCACTCAGTAAACTGGCACCATTAAGTCCAGCTCACTCAGTACACTGGCACCATTAAGTCCAGCTCACTCAGTAAACTGGCACCATTAAGTCCAGGTCACTCAGTACACTGGCACCATTAAGTCCAGGTCACTCAGTAAACTGGCACTGGTTTGGGGTCATTGCTGGGTTGGTTATCTTACAGGAAGCCTACCAGGAGTGCCCCCATATTACACCCATCTGTTTTTCTTCTTCCCTCATCTGCACACACATTTTCATTGATAATGGATGTGATAAGATTCAGCTATCCCACTTATGTTTTTATTTTTCCAAGCAAAGGAATACACAGTAGGGATTTCGAAAAGCACAAACATGGCTTCCTCAAGCAGTTCTTCATCAGGACAGAGCTGGTCTACACATCTGGCTGTAAAAAACTAAACACAGATCACTCGATGGTATAAACCATGACCATATTCAGACTAAAGACTGAAGGATTAAAGAGCAGGAATTCAATAAGTAAGTTCATAAATCAAAGTAAGAGTACAAACCCTGCTAAGGAGGTGGGAGTGAGGTGGGAGTGAGTGGAGCAGCAGCTTCGGCAAAGTGACATTGTGAGGAAATGGATCGGATTTAAATGTAACACTAGTGAAAAAAATAACATGTATAAAACGGCTGTTTAGGTAAATACTTAATTAGGTGGAGAAAAGGAATCTAAATAACGGCTCTCGGGCCAAGATCAATGCAAACGCTTCCTTAAAATGTAAATAGCATTTAGTGTTTACATTTAGCAGAAGCTTTTACCCAAAACATCTTACAACCCATTTAGTCTTACACGGTACAATCCCAGCAAATGAGTGGTTAGAGCAGTAACTCAGGGGTCCAACAGTGGCAGTTTGGCAGTGCTGTGCCACAGCGTTACATCTTCTGGCCTCTATAACAAAATCAGGCAAATCCTGTAAATCTGGAAATCTAAAAAAGTAATTCAAGCAATTAATAATGCTTTAAAATGTATCCAAGTGTTTGAGTTACTTTAAAACAAGTAAATTTGCTTTTAAATTAGGAACAAAATGCGAATTTTCAAAAATGTTTTTCATTTAATTGTAGTTAGTTTTAAGGCAGCATTTTTTTGCCGGATATATATATATATAAAAGTAAAGAAGTACAATATTTTTATA
>JAUZST010087178.1:0-19892 GCA_034779995.1 Parotocinclus haroldoi
TGGTTCCTCCCAAGGTTTCTTCCTACCATTTTGGGGAGTTTTTCCTTGCCACTGTCGCCCTGGGCTTGCTAAACTTGGAATTGGCCTTTTAGATAATTGTATTGCTGTAAAGCTGCTTTAAGACGATGCTACATTGTAAAAAGCGCTATATAAATAAAATTGAATTTAATTTAATTGACATAAAGCAATGTAAATTAGAGCTTATAATTATGTGCACAGCATTTTTTTCTACAAAGACCTACGTGTTGCGCAATAAATAATTTACATTACCAAACTTTTTTGTATAAAGAAATAAGTACCACTTAGTATAAATCCAAAATGGCAAGAAACTTTTTCATAAAATTCTAGTAAAAATGCATTCTTATATTACATAATGTATTCTTATATGATGTAATATATATTAAAAATGTATTCCTCAGATGTATGCAAAGAGGTTAGAATTCCTCGGCTGCATTGTGATGATTAGGTTGTACTCTTTCTGCATAACAACTCAATGATACTCTATATGTTAGGGTTCCTACCTTTCGCCCTGAAGCGTTAGCTGGTGGCCATTACAGAGCAATCAGTGAGGAGGTTTATATCCACTAATTTAGGACCTAATTATGAACATCTGCTGTGCCTGTTACTTAAGTGTGTGTTCTAGCGTTGTTCGTGGCCAGGTTGTCTGTTCGTCGTACACCTTTATGGTTAGTTGGTAACGTTCCGGGGCTATTAGTTGGTGCCTCCACGCCCCCTCTTGATCAGTTTCCGCATTGGTCCCAGTCGGGACGCAACACAGCGGCGCACCATTTCTTCCTTTTGTTTTGTTTTTTTAATTCAGGAGCACACCAACACTCCTGAAAGTTATATGATATTCCCCATGACAAAGAAACTGTCTTAAATCTTAGTCTTAATAATACATGTCACCTTATTTAGACAACAGTTTGTTTGGAGTACAGTAAGTCCATATAATTATGCCAGCTGGCAATGAAGACTAATTTATGATGACCTAGTTTGAGCTGTCTAAATAAAGTAATCTAATTATTTAAGTTCTTTCTCAGCTAAGAAACCTATGAAAAAGTGTAGAAACCTTTCATTTATAACACTGATTCCAAAATAAGAAGAAATACAACTTAAATTAATATATACTGTACATGAATTAACTATACATAGTGTGCTCCAAAAAGCAACTTTCCTCTATATTTTGGTGTGAGAGAAAACTTCACAACACCCACAGTCCAATCAACTACAGTCACAAGGCTCATTAAAGAAACATGTGCTCCTTTCAATCCAGGCAGCTGTAAAAGAAGCTTGTTTGAAAGAGGATTCATACAATGACCAGAAAGGGAATGTATCTTATTGTTGAAATATAGTCTTCAAACTCATTTAATGTATACATTTCCTACATTTAAATGTTTACAAATTCATTATAACAAATCCAGTAAAATGTTAAAAATGATTTGTTTAGCTCACTGCAAAACCATAAAAGGATAAAAGTGATTGCTCATTATGCATACATGTGTAAATTGCCAGGCACAGATTTATAGAATAATAATATTAACACTTGGTTTGATTTAAAATGGACAATAAGCAGATTCTAAGTAGTAAGCAAATTTGTTAAATCAGTGACTCCTCAGCAAATAGGCCTGTCATCTCTCCTCTTTTAAATTTGACAAAATCAGACAGCTTAGGACTGTGTTAAAAACAAAATTAACTTTGATTGCAATGTTATGTAATGAAACACTAAATAAATCAAATATACAAACAAACAAACATTTCCACGCATTATAAATTATTGGCCTTTAAGAAGTCATAGCAACAATATGTTGTTAATAATAATCTTTGCAATCACCAAAGGTACTCAGCATAGTCTAATGAGGCTTTGAGCTATATTAACCAAAACAATGGCATGATCAGATGGGTTAGATCAACATTCAGTATTAACAGGCTTCACTATTTAAATAACCAACAGTAAGTATCTGCATGGTTTCTTTATATGAGATGCTGACAGTAAATGTCAGTGAAACTGAGTGTGTAAAGAAAATATGAAAGTTGAAATAATGAAGTAATTCGGGAAAATCATATTTCTGACTAAAGATAAAGTTAAACTTGACAAAGTGAAAAGAAGAAGACAGATTTTAGAAGACTATGAAACGGTAAAACTAAAGTTGTGTATATTAAATTTTTAAATTAAGAATATAGCTATTATAGCGATAATACATTATATATTAGTATGTTTCTTATTCTTCTTCTTATTATTATTATTACTACTACTGCTACTTAATACTCGGAATTTAAGTGAATAAGTAAATCTTTTAATATGTATGTGATGCAAGGAAAATATAACAGTTTGGGAAGACTATTTCCTGCCTTTCACACAACCCCTCCTTATGGGTGTATACATACTAGCATTCACTTGATCAGTGGTTTGGTGGTGGTATGCCTCCTGAAAACACTGAAATTCCCCACTTGCATTGGCATAAACACTGTTTCTCCTACCCTACTAACAGCACTTTACTTTTGGTTATAATATATATAACGTATTAAATAAATATAAGGGATGGTCTTCCCTGCAGCTGCCATGTGGTCTAGTTTTGCCTTTAGCATTTCCAGAGGGCAAAGACAGTATCACTCTGTGCATGTGTCCAAATTAGCCAACTACTAAAAACAATGAAAATAACCTCAGAGGTTATGTATGGATTGAGAGTGATCAGTGTCAAAATGCAGATGTCCTACCACCTAACTTTATTTTAAAACTCCAGGTTTGCTGCTCTTAAAACATTACTTGATCAAGGTTTCAGTGAGCACATAATAGACAGCTTGATGTTGAATGACGTCATTATTAGCCGTTAGTCATTCAGCAGACACTTTTATCCAGACTAATGTTCTACTGAGGAAGGATCTGAAGCCTGTATGATCAGGTCTATAGCCCTGTACAATGACCTCTCCCCTTTATGTAAAAATGTGTTTTATTTGTTATTTCCTGTATAACAACAAAGAGCTGTCAAGAGCTGCCACTTTATTTTGAGATACTATGTATTGCCACAGACCTGTAGTGTCATAGACCAGTTTTAATGGTTGTATGGTACGTAAACACAGCTGAAGTAGCAGATGTAATAGTGCTGTGATAACAAGGAAACGGGATATTATTAGTTACTGGGAGCTCATTAACTAACAGATAGTGTTCACTGAGCAAATTATTTTGCAGAAAACTGTAAGGTTATTTGTATTGATATAGAATGTTAATTTGTCAAAGCACCAGCTACATCTCGAGGCACCACTAGAGGGGACAGATGCACTCTGTACAGCCAAAGAAGACATCCCTGTGAAATACATTACCCAGAAGTCACAGCACTGTCGCTTGCTTTGCATGGTCACAGCCTATGGATGCAGCCTATTATTATTTTACGTGCCTAATAATGTTTCCACTTGTCACCCTCCCTGATACGTATAAAATTGTAAGCATTGCGAAAGTCGAGTTTGGTACACCATTGGGCTGAGCGTAGTTGTTCCAGTGCTGAGGTGCTGAGGGCACCAGGGGCAAGGGGTATGCGTACCGCTTGGTGATCTGGTTGAGGCCCCGGTAGTCAATACACGGCCTCAGGGAGGAGTCCAACTTGGGTATAAAAAAGAACCCAGCCAAGACCGGGGAGGTGGGGGGTCGGACGAGGCTGAGATGGAGGTATTTTAAAATATAATCCTGCATGGCGGTCTCCTCGGCAGCCGATAGTGGGTACGACCAGGCCTTGGGCAGGGTAGTGTTTTCCAGGAGTTCGATGGCACAATCATAGGACCTATGTGGAAAAAGAAGGTTGGGCATTTCTTCACCAAAGACTGCCACCTGATCCAAGTAGTCCTGTGGGACATTCATGGGGAGGGCAATGGACCGGTCCTGGGGCAGAACTGCATTCATATCGATATCCGGAAGGTGTAGACAGTTGTTAAAGCAAAAGGAGGACCACTTTAGTAGTTCTTTAGATCCCCAGGAGATCGTAGGGTCATGGAGGAGCAGCCATGGTAGTCCAAGGATAATGGGATGGACGATCTCCTTGCATTTTGGGGGAGGTTCGGGAACTTGTGCAGGTGAAAGAGGAGGATTGTGGACGCAACGCCAGGCACTGTGGAGCTGGTCCAAACGGATGGTGAGCATAATTAACTCATCCAGGGTTAGATCCGAATCTTGTCCTGCTAGTTTGTCTTGCAGATGCTCCTTCAGGCCCCGTCGAAAGGCCGGCAGAAGGACCTCCGGATTCCAACCACTCTGAGCTGCCAGTGTACCGAATTGCAAGGCATACTCTGCTGCAGGGCCATTGTATTGCTTCAGATCCAGGAGTTGTTACGAAATGGAGCAACCATCACAAGGGTGTCGAAACATTGCTTGGAATGCAGTCAGGAAGAGCTGGTAATTTTTGGCTTCCGGATCTCGCTGGAGCCAGATGGCCATAGCCCAATCCAGTGCTGGACCGGTGAGGAGGGAAGAGCAATGCAAGCCGAATCTGGTTCCGGCGGTGAATGAGAAAAGCCCTTACAACAATCTGGGTTACAGTCGTATTTCTCCGGTAAGGCGAGCTTTTAGCCAGCAGAGAGTGCCAGAGCCCGCGGAGGACTGTCCAGGAGTGACAGGAGTCTTGGCAGAGAGGGTAGGGCTTGAGCTACCTGGAGAGTAGCCTCTGGCCTCGGTGGCGGTAGCGGTGGCCTCTGCCTGTGAAGCCGCTGAGTTCATGGCAGACATAAATCTCGCGGGCATAAAGCTCAATTTTTTTGGAAAATTTGATAAGGTGAGGAGGAAGTCGGAAAAACGAAGCGGAGGTCAAAGCACAGTAAGTCGGCGATAAACAATAGAAATGGTGATAGCGAGAGTGTAGCGAATGAGGGAACCAAGTTGCTTAGCAAAGTGTGAGTGGAAGTGCGTGGTATAAGTAAGGTGTGTGCTGATGAAGGAAAATGAGTCCCAGATGTTTGCAAGTAGAAAGATGGTGACGGTGTGCGTGATAGACTGAGTTTGGTCGCACGAGCAGTCCGTGGTTGTGACAGTAACAATGTCAGAAGACAGAATCAAATAAAAAAAAAAAAACAGACTAAATAACAATCATGAAATGCTCACCTATATACTAGGCTGAAAGTGCACTCATTGAGGCTAGTATAACCTCTGTGGGGAGATCTGGTAAAATGTTTTTGAAAGATGTGAGCATGGTAGAAGAATTTAGGAATTTTAGGAACCAGTTCCAATCATAGTGGAACCAACTACAATACAGTTTGAGCCAGCAGAATTCAATTCAGTTCAATTCAATTTTATTTATATAGCGGTTTTTACAACGTAACATTGTCTCAAAGCAGCTTTACAAAATGACATTATCTTAAAAGGCCAATCCCAAGTTGAGCAAGCCTAGGGCAACAGTGGCAAGGAAAAACTCCCTAAAATGCTAGGAAGAAACTCAACAGGGGACCCATCCTCCATGGGTTGTTAGGGACCAGCTCCCTGGTTGGCTGGATCCAGATGGCATGTTATGAAATAATTGTCGAACCCACTGCCTGAGGATTGGGTGGAAAATAATCCCTATTTGGTGTGCATTTGGGTGGCTTTGGTTCTGTACCTCATATACTCTGGATTTCTTCTATTATATCCCATCTGACTAACACCACAGTTTGTATGTAGTATGCTCTACTTTAACTACTTACAAGCATGCGAATGGACCTGCCTTGACATTTGTGGACCATCAGCAATAAGTAACAGTAAAATCTACCCGAGTAAAGAACAGTGCCCATCTTTCCTGATGTGCATTTTGATGTTGATCTGTAAGCACTACAAATGGATATATTCTTCTAACCAGCGCTTTCACTCTTCCAATGCTAATTTCACAATTAACAATTCTTGGTTTCCTACATCATAGTTTCTTTCTGAAGTAGTTAATTTCCTCGTAGTGTAGAGAAGCATGCTCATGGATAAAGCCCATTTTGGATGCTGGGACAGGACTGTCCCAACCCTCAGGTCCAATGTGTCTATCTCCACCTCAAAATTGCGAGATGGATCTGGATGTCATAATATAGACACTGGAGGAAAATTATTCAGTTCATTAAATGTGCAAAGATCCTATTACTTCCACTGCAATAGCTTCTCTTCACCTTTCTGCAAGGAGGTCAGGGGTGCCACTACCACACTGATTCCCAAAATAATATGCAAACACTAAAAATAATTTCATCAGCTTTTACCTAACTTGTTTTCATCTATGCACACACCCTCCAGACTAACCATGTATCTTAGCAAATTAATTTAATTTTGTGGGTTTTTTTCCCCCCTTTTTTGTTGGAACTCTTTTTCTTCCTTCTCCTCAAAATATTTTGAATGCACCCAATATGATAATACCTATGTAGCATTTAAGTACGACATTTATAAGTGTTTGGGAGCTTGAAGGTCTAGTGGAAAAATTTGGGTATACAAATATATTTACATTTAAACTTGGTGAAAACAGTCACATACAGATTTTTAAGGGCAGTGGGCACTGGATGGGGAGGAAAGGAACATTTGATGGTGATTTCATTCTATAATAGTCAATGTACAGTTGCAGTCCTCCCCTTTGTTTTTGACCCACACTGAGCAGTTCTTATGCCAATCAGCACTCTCTCTCCTATTCCAATGTTAATTTCCTGTATTCTAAATCACAATGCCTGTCCTTAATAATAATAATAATAATAATAATATTTTTATAGTGTGATCACCTGAAAACTAGAGTCCTTGGTCCAATTCCAACCTCAGACTCAGGAGTTTGCATGTAATCCCCATGTCCAAGTGGTTTTAATCCAGGCATGCCGGTTTCCTTCCACATTCCAAAATATGTCTTAGTGTGTGAGGGTGTGCATGAATGAGTGAGTTTATGAACTCTATGATGAATTGGTGCCTTGTCTACAATTGTTGAAAAACGAGAGAATAATTACAGAAAATCTAATAAATAAAATAAAATATAATGTCAGTTATAGTAGTAAGTCCTCAGTGGACTGTGGTTCACCTCTGCCATTTGTAATTTCTTCATAAAGATCTCTGTGAGCCCGCAAGCTAAGGTTTATCATGGTAATGTTATACTTTTCCTGATATGGAACAGTAGATACAGTATCTATTGAAATTTTTGTATACTGTTTTTAATTTTAGTTGGGAAAGTGTTGATCAGGATATGATTGTATGTGCAGATTGAATGTTTTTGTGCTTTACTTTGAGCATAATGGGAATTCATTTTGTGCCTGTGAATGCCATGTGCATGGTGTAATAATTATTTTTGTGTGACACTGTTAATGTCAGTGTTTATGCTACACAAACAATATTCTGGTATTATTTCCTGTGACTTAGGTCACTATTGACATGATCATTTTTAGTATTATGGAACTTATCCTGTTTTGGATGTAGCTTATAACAAAACAAGTGTCACGCCTGACAACTGTGCAGCCATGCTTTGATTGTGCGCACCTGTCCCGGATCAGCGAGGCGCCCGCGCTCATGCGGTGTGAAGCTTTCTTTGCTACACTTATGATTTGGTTTTGTTTTGTTTTTGACACAGGTGAGGTAGAAT
Organism: Parotocinclus haroldoi; assembly: GCA_034779995.1. Classification (NCBI taxonomy): domain Eukaryota; kingdom Metazoa; phylum Chordata; class Actinopteri; order Siluriformes; family Loricariidae; genus Parotocinclus; species Parotocinclus haroldoi. Next base: position 7,539 of record JAUZST010087178.1, read on the forward strand.
CTTTCATTGTCGTTTCCAGTCTTTGATCCTACCCGCTTGTTGTTTCGTTAAGTTTAGTTCTGTTTTACATTCCGTTTATTTAGTTTCAATAAACCTGATTGTCCCGCACGTCGTGTTTGCCTCCGACACTTCACCGTTTGTGACAACAAGTAGTACAGCATTCACTCTGGAATATGGGCTGTGGAAAGTGTAGCTCATAGACTTTTTAATGTTTTGTTTATGTGGTAAATTATTAATCATCCTTTTCTAAAATATATCATACAAACTGCAGGTACTCAAAAAAAAATTTGGTGTTAGGGCTCGAGCCGTGCCCGTTTTTCTGCTTAGTGTTCTGTTTTTGTTTTTTCCCTATGCTGTGAATGGTGTTTGTTTTCATTTTCTGCGGCGATCTGTTGGTTAGTTTCTTTTCGTTATGCTCACTCCCCCCTTAATGTTATGCACCTGTGTTCACTTTAATTGATTATGATTTGATTATTTAAGCTCATTGTCATGTGTTGTGTTTGTTTTTGCCTACCGTTTGTGCACGCTTTTGGTTTTAGTTTAGTATGCCCTTTTTTTCGAAGCCGCTAGACTCACGGCTGTGGGAAGCCATTTTGAGTCACGGCTGATAGGGGCTGTCTCCAGATCCGCAGCTGTTAGAGACCACGCCCGGATCCTCTGCCATTAAAGGCCGTCCTCGGATCCTCAGCTGTCGACAGCCGGTCCCCTTTTTAACAGCCCTTTTTGTTATTTTAATTTCTTTATGTTCAGGCTATCTTTTGTTCTCCATTTATTTTCTTATTAAAGCTGTTATGCGGACCCTTGGCTCCAAGCTGTTTTAACGACCCTTGGCTCATTAGCCATTTTGTTCCTCTTATTTGTGGTCTGTCTGTGGATTGCATAATGGGCTCTGGTTTAAACTCTGTAGGGATTCTGTGGATTTGGTGAGACCAGAAATGGTCTTGCGAGATTCCCAGGACACCACCCCGTAAACAGTTGGTGAATGTTTTATTCTCCTCCAACACACATTTGGCAGAATCAGACCTAATGACCTGTATTTCTACATGTATTTACAAAGATCTAGTCCTATCTATGGCATGGGGTAAGGCAGCGAGGTGGCTCGGTGGGTAGCACCGCTGCCTCACATCAAGAAGGTCCCGGGTTCAATCCCAGGGTGTAGCGGCCTGGGTCCTTTCTGTGTGTAGTCTGCATGTCCTGCCTGTGTCTGCTTGGGTTTACTCCAGGTACTCCGGATTCCTTCCACAGTCCAAAGACATGCGTGTTAGGCATTGTCTAAATTGGCATTGACATGTGTGTCTTTGATGACAAGCGATGCGACACGTCGGTTAAAGTATTCCCTTAGTCGCGTCTTCATGGGTATGAGTGGACCCTGCATCAAAAGGAACTTGAACTGGGAGGAAAGAAGAAGAAGAGTATGGCATGGGGTAGTTTGTCTTGTTATGTGCCTGGCTGCTTCTTTTGCATTTGCCATTTGGTTTCTTCTCGCTGTGTAAAGTGTTTGTTGTTTCTTTAAATAATGCGTTTTGTGGCTTTGTACATGTTCTGCCTTCTTCAGCTAAACTCAGCCAGTGTTATATTACAGTCATTACTTATTACCATTATTTAAAGTGCTACTACACTGTAATGGCCCTTGATAGATATTATTATTTGTGAGAAAACACTCTATAGTCAATCAGTGATGAGAGGACTCCAGTAGATCACTAGACAGTTCCTCCTAATCATTTTAACAAATACTTTATAGCTAGAAGTAATTTCCTAAGAAACGAAACAATAAACATTGTGCTTCCTTTTCTGAGAATCACCTCTGGAGGCTTCCATCATGGAGCTCTCTATATCTCACAGTCAAGCAGCCGAGAGAGTATTCACACAAGAAGAAAGACAGTGAGCGGCAACAGAACTTCCACCTCCGCCTCCGCCTCCAGCTCACACTAATAAGGCTCTCAGAGACATCTGATAGATGGCATTGCTGAAATTCTCCCAAAAATACCATCATGGTTTGGTTTGGTAAGCTAATGTTTGTTGAAGGCACAATAATTCTCACAAATTTCTGAACTGTACTTTAGCAAATATTTTGTTTGTTTCAGGATACAAACATGTTTATCTGAATATGTGAGAATACACTGTAGCATTTCCACTACATACTACGATTTGTGTTGTGTGATAATAAATAATGCACATATAGTCATGATATATAGTGACTATACAAGTTTTAGCAGGTACAATACATTTCGAAAACGCAACGTCAAAAGCGGTGGTGAGGAACTATTGATATACTCCCAGAGGAATACTGTTAATTATAATTAACACAATTGACAAGTATTCATTTACAATGCAATTACTGCTACCTTTACCATTCTGTTGTCCTCGCTCTCTCTCTATGTCATCATATAATAAAGAAGAATCAATCAGACTGACACACATACACACACACACACACACACACATTTCCCTCCTCCTCTTTCAATGATTATATAACCACTCCGTGATCAGTTCATGCTGACTGGAGTGATGCTGGTCTTCCCCAGATCGCTCTCCCTGTTTCTCTCTCTAATATCAGCCTCCCCTCACTGTTTTCATATTTCCCTGTTTCTCTCTTTCACACACCTTTACCTCACTTCACCATTTTCACTCTTCCTTTTCTCTCTCTTTCCTTTCCAACTCTGTCTCAAGCTCTGCTTGAGCGTCCAGCACTTCCCCCACCCCTTTATACCTCCCCACCTTACATACACACATAACCACAGGGAGACTGCAGCAGTAGGATACAGAGAGCCTCAGCATGCTTGTGTGTGTGAGTGTGTGTGTATGTGTGTATGAATGTGTTTGACATGTGCCGTGTATGCATGTTAGAGTGTGAGACTGTCAGCGATGTGTAAAACTGGGAGAGACACTCTAGACTTTTCTGGAATTTGAGCCCTCCTCTCAGGCAGACCAACACTGTGGATGTGCAACACCATCTGTGTCTTCACACGCACTCTCTGCACTGCATGTGTGTATGTACGTGCGCATATGTGAGCTCCAGCTCCAGTATCACCTCGAGCAGCACAGTGAATGTCTCGGCTTCACAAGCATACCCAGAGTAATGCGCTGAGTGAACGGAGATGTCCCAGCACAACAGGAGGCTGCAGCTCTTGCTCTGCTCACATACTCCTCTCAGGGTGAGTGTGCCCTCGTTCCTCTCACTTCTTAGCTCAAGATCAGATGCAGGAGATTAATGTAATAGTAATATCTACTGATGTAGAGTAATATCTACTGAGCAATTACGTGTTGACTCTTAAGCAGATGGTTATTAACTGTGGTCCACTCAGCAGGAATAGAGAGATACATCATAATTAAACATGCATTTAATATTACTTATAATAAGTCTTTTCTGGTTGATACGCAGTCTTGTTTGTGCCAGAGAAGGATTCTGGATTGCTGTTTATTTAAAGGGTATAGAATAAGATATAACGAAGTGCAAAATCTTTACTTGGTTGAAAAACAGTTCTTTGTTTTGCTCAAAGGACAATTTCAGTATCTGAAATGATACATTACTCATTAAATCATTGCTGCAACAATATTGTTCAAAATATTGTTATATAATAAAGTAGTATTGTGCCTCTTGAGTTCATACAGGATGAACAGATTCCATTTGTGCTAGGTTCACATTTTAGGAAGTTAGGTTCTAATTCACTTTGGTCTCTCATTAGAGTTATTGTACAGGGTGTATTATTAAATAATATGTGTTACAATCTCATATGGCTGCATAGATTAAATTACAGCAAAGTGTTTGAATTGAACAATTATCAGTGCAGTAACTCATTGTTATTTTGCCCAACTCTGTGATGGCATATTTACTATAACAAAAAATGAACAGAAATTAAATATTAGAAACAGAGTGCACACAAACGTGCAAAGGAAAGCAACATTTCTTTTTTGTCAGTCTGAGCATGTGATGATATCTTTTTCTCTCAGCGACAGAAAGCCGTAGTTCTTCAGCATGAGACAGCAGATCACATTCTTTCATCAGAAAGAAATCCTTCTCATTCCTGCACCTCTATAACAAAAAAAACGATAATATTGCTTTTCTACATCATTTCCAGAAGAAAATGAAACTCACCTTCTGTTTCTCATTTTGTTTAACCCTTATGTATTTGCCGCCACTTTCTCACACTGATGCTTCCTTATCCCTTGACTGTACTCCAAAAGGCAATTCCTTTAACTTATATTGTTACACCTTTGAGATATATGTCCCCAGCCTGATCCCGAGATTGTGTTAAATTACTACATATCTCCTGTTAGACTGTTCTATAATCATTGATACAGTGGGAAAAGTACGATTTTTTTTTTTTTTTTACGATTGATTGAATTACTCAATCAATTAGAAATGTTTTTAATAAACTAATTTTTTAAACAAACAAATTGAGTTTTTATTTTTGATTAATCATTCATAGTACAAAGGTGTAATATTGAGACATGTTGTCACTGACGTGGCCATCCAACAACACAACTTGTGCTGTGAGGAATGACTCTTCCAAGAATAGCAGAAATACTGGAATTGCATTTTTCTTATTGTAAATAAGAAAAAAAATGCAAATGCCCAAGTTTTAAACATGAAGAAGCCCATTTTGAAAAAAAAAGCAAACTTTGTACTGCGCACATTCACTTAATCTCAATCACTGAAAAGTCTGACTTTTGGACTCATATGGCACAGTGGCTCATATTTTTCTCATTTTGACTGAATAATTATTCATTCATATTGTTTTAATTTCATAATGTCTTCAATTAATACTTAGACAGGTACAGTTGCTTGTGTTCAGTGGCACAGTGCAGTTATTTCACAGTTCTGGAGATCCAAAGTTTAATGTGTGGAATATGCAGGTCCTCCTCACGTTTGCATAGGTTTACTCCAAGTACTCCAAAGGCATATGTTAGGTTGCTCTAGCTTGGCCCATGAATGTAACCTTGCTCCTGTTGATGCTGATGTGACATTAAATTAAACAAACAAACAAACAAATAAATAATAAGCTTGGAAAAAGTCATAACATTTTATCACAAAACCAAAATTCATTCAGGAAACTTCAAGAGCCTTATAATGTTTTATTTTTTTACAACTATTATTATAGCCGTCTGCACTCTAATATGGATATGCTTTCTCTTCATCTTTCTCTCTTCTCCGTTTGTCAGTCTTGCTATTCACATGGGATTAACCAGTGCTGTCTGCACATTACAAATCCAAAAGAGGATTCCACCCCCTCGTCTACTCCAGCTCATGGGATTATGTCTGATTTTCTCATTCACATCTTTTCCATGAAGAGCAGTTGCAATTGAACAGATTTGGTTTTACCGTTCTCCTCATTTTGGTACTCCAATTAAGAAGCTAATTCAGTGCTATCACAAACAGATTTATCAGTGTCAGAGAGAAGTAAAAACAAGGACAGCTGATCTCTATTCAGATGATCTATAGGGACAGATGACCCAAATGGAAAAGGTTGTTTTATTGACTAGACATTAACAGCAGAATTATTTGCAGTAAATTACCCAATTTATTCGAACATAACGGTAATAAAAAAACATGGAAATACCCTGATTCCCTTTCATGTGGGGGAACCCCTTTTCTCTATGCTCTGTCACACAGAGCTAACTCTTTAGAGTTTAAAACTTTGAAGGTGTAATCATAGACAAACAGTGGGTAACCTTTGCATGTTAATACTTTAACAATTTAAATTGGGAAGAAGATGAGCCTGGAGGGAGAGTGAAGTCTGTGAGACCATGTGGAAGGATCTTAATGCTATGCTAGCTTAAGAAATCATTACACTTATGGCTAGGCTGAGGCTTAATGCCATTGCACAGTCAACACCAATCCAATGAAAGGCAGGGGCAGAGATCAGCGCTTGCAGGCCACAGCCACTCACATGCCACCTGCAGCCTGGGATTATGTAAAGAAAGATAAACCAGAGAAAGGATTAGATACTTTATGGGTAATAGAGAAAGAGAGAGAGTGATAATTTTATAGTAGTACCACCATACCTGTTTTAACCAAATGTGCTGCAGGTTTTACTGAAATATTGATCTCAGTGTACACATTTGTATTACTGACATAATACATTATGGGAACTAAGTCCAGCATAGCTCTTAAACATTAGTAGCAAAACATAAAAATAGTGCAAAAATTACAATGCTGGTCTATCATTTTACCCGAATTGTTATTTTGTCTTAAACTGATAGATTCCATAAAGATTACAGTCACACACTGAGATACATAAGTAAGTTTTACACGTTACCATGCCAAGAGTGTGTATATGACAAATACTATACATGTCAGTTTTAATACAGCTTTATGTTGTACTCATCTACCAAGGTCAAATAAGCCTGTCCTCAAAAATAAAATTATGAAATATTAAGAAAAAAACAACAACAAACAAACAAAAAACCCCAGTAATTATTATAGGATATTAACTTCATATGACTAAAGTTTTCCTACCAAAAGTACATAATGGTTCAGCTGAAACTGATTAAAACCATTTTATAGAGAAATGCAAACCATAAATGCAAAGTGCTTCAACATATGCAATATGATGACAAGGCAACCACATTTTAGGTTATTCTAAATGCAACTGGAAAGTCAAATACTCACATTTCTGTCATTGTAAAAAGTACTTTAAGGACCACTGAAAAATACAAGTTAATTGTATTTAATTAATCTCAGTCTTATTCCACTGCCTCTGCTGCATTTGAATGATTAGGATAGTGGAAAATCTTTGGACAAAACCTCTCACATAAGTGAGCTATATTGTACATTACATGTCCAAATTTATTTTTACACTCATATATCTGTCTATAAAATACTTGTTGGATAATAAGAGCCCCTTTGTGTTTATAACAATGTCTAGTCTTTCCACTTGATTTCAAAAGATTGCAAGATCTTACTTCCATTCAGGCACAAGAGCAAGGTTAAATGGTGAGCAGTAAGGTCAGACACTAAGAGTTAAATTTCATTACAGGGTGTTGGATGGAACTGGGCTCAAGTCTCTGTAGAGACCTGTCAATAATTCTAACACCAATAATTTATTTATGGATCACGTGCAGAAAAAAGAAAGGCCATTCACTGAACACATTTATGTAAGCAGTTTACAATTTGCAGTAGCATTGCATTCTGTTCCATTAAGCTTTGTCACTTCTAGTGGTAAGTTCGTATATACTGCTCACAAAAAGTCCAATAAAATATCCCTTATTTTTAGCAGTGTATTCATATCTGTATTTGTATTTTACTTGATTAATTTTGTAACTTACTTTTTACCTTTACTTAGTACATTACTTAATATATTAATACATGGTGTATGTTGTGACTATAGCTATTGCTGCTAACAAAACAAACGTGCATACTACATTTTAAAAACATATCACTTTAACTTTTATGAATATATTTATTTCTACATATTTATGTATTTTTTAATTTATTTTTCTTCTCAATTTATTCAGTTGTAGTCGGGCATCTATGATGTGCAAATCAGGATCTTACTGTATATCAATGTAGGGGAGTAGACTCATTGTCATTTTGTGTGCTCATTGTTAAGGATATGTACCTGTTGTCCTCAATATATCCGGTTTCAAAAATTTTGTTATAAAGGCATTGTAAAATATTTTAACTTGGTATTTTAAGTGCATTTAGAATCATACATATTTATGCTTGAGTGAAATATACAACTTATACTTCAACTTTAGTCATACTTCAGATTTGTAGCACTTTTATTTAAGTAAAGTACATCTGTCACTTCTGCTGAAATTAAAGCATCAACCAATGAAAAACAACCAAATACTATGATTCAACCTCCACCAAGCTATACAGCTGACACAATGCATCCAAGTACCAGGACAAGACTAAATGTTTATGAAGTGTGATATCATTCAATTAAGTGTATTTTACTACTGCAAATGTGTTGTGTTTTACATTACACCACTCAATACTTATGTGTTGCTGTTCATCTGTGGAAACCCAAACCTCATGACAAACCGCACTCTTAGCTTCCATTATTTTTTCCAGCAATTATTTTTTAGATTGGCTGGCTGTAAGTTCCAAAGACAAATAAAAGCAGTAGAAGTGGTTGTACTCACCACTCAGTGACACTTTCATATTGATACACTAATCAAATCAGTTAATTTCTTTGTCAAATTAATTTGACATCAGTTTACCAGTCTTGTGTGCCCTGTGCTTTTGGTGGATATTTGCCAGCGCCCCTGTGATCCAGGAAGAAAAGTTTTAAATAGTTAATTGTTAAGGTGAAAATGAGGAGAATAGTACCAGGCTATCAGGATCAAGATTATCTACTACCAATCTTGAAGTATTTTAGCCGTTTCTGTATCTAACTTTAGGTATTCTTTTGAGTGATTAATTATGAAAGATTGTACTCTTATGTTAAATGATTTAGTATTGACATTAACAAATAACAGATAACTATGTTGGAAAAAATTAAACATGCTTGCTTTTTTATTTTACATATATTCTGTGTGCCTAACATAGCACTAAAAACAACAGTATCATTGCGATTAAATACCTCATTCAAAAATCACTGACATGTCACAATAAATTATGTTGACCAAGTTAACAGATCAATGAATCAATCATACACTACCATCTGTTTACAATGGATACCATATGGTGTTTTAAAAATAGGTGAAATTACGAAGGCTGTTGGGCACCTTCAGCATGGCCAATATATTCTGCCTCGTGCATTATGGTAGCATGTTGAGAGTTACCTTTGATACTTTATTTAAGAAAAACAGTTTGGCAACTATTGCACCATATTGTTGTTATTTTTGGAGGTATGCTACTCTGATCTTTTATTTCTATTTATTTTGTTAGCTTTTAAAACAGATGACTGGGAACAGCATGGTAGTTCAGTGTGTTATTACCTTGACCCTGAACTCCACCTTTGTGGAGTGTGAATGTTCTCCTTTTGTCTGTTTGGATTTTCTCTGGGTACTTTGGTTTCCTCCCACAATCATGCTAGATAAATTGGTCTCCCCAGTATGAATAGGTTTGATGAGAGCAGCTGTAACCTTGTTCCCATCATGGATATAACCATTGATGCTGACATGACAGAAATACATTTTAAAAAGGGCTGCATTATAGCAAAAGCAGCTAGCACAGTTGCTGCACAGCTCCAGAGATAACTAGTTTGATCCCAACCTTAGACTCCTTCTGTGTGGAGTTTTAGGTTTTTGTTTGTGTGAGTGCATTCAATTTATTCAAAGAAATTGCAACACCTACAAGTATACACGTCGGGGGGAGACAAGCCACGTAATGGTTTGGTGGTCCAAAGACAAAGACCGCTACTTTGGCCATACTTAGCCATTGCAAAAAGTTAATGATGCAGTGCTTGATGACTTTTGCCAGATATATATATATATATCAAGCAAAAGTCATAGTCAAAAGTAACATATTTTATTTATTTATATTTTAAGATACAGGTTTGCATCTCTTAAAATATATAACCTTCTAACCTAGTGACTGGGAGAAAGTCAATATTCCTCCATTTTAATCTTATTCAATGTACACAGGCTAACGGTTACGGTATGAAGCATGTGTGCATGGTGCTGACGCCTGCTGCCTCACATGCCATCTGCCATGCACAATTTCCCTGGCACATTAGTCAAAATTAAATTCAAGGGTCATTAGGTTAACTGAAGGATCAACAAAGCATCATTTTATATGGAAAATGAAACATAACAGGCTAAATATAATTTCCCCATTACCACATACATCATTTGAACACTGGGCATGCCCAAACATTTGCATGAAACAGAAAATTGTCTGGCTGCATGTTGACTTGACTAGAGATTAGTGGTTAGTACAGTTGCCAAACAGCTCTAAAGATCCCTGGTTCTCCTTGTTTGTGCCTAAGTTTACTCCAGGTACTCCAGTTTCCTCCCACATTCCAAAGATACACATTAGATCCACTGTTTGCTCTAGAATTTCCACAAGTGTAAGTGTGTCTGACTAGTATTGATGTATCCATGCTCATGTCATAGACAGCCTTTGAGGCTGGTTGTGTTCTTGCACTGCTGTGAGTCACCAGGAAAGCCTAAATAATTAATTTATAGTTGGAGGGGTTGCGTCTGATTTGGCATCAGTGTTTTAAATGTAGATTTAAAACTTTGCACAATCTTCAGGTCTAATTGTCTGCTTTTTCAGTGTATATTGCCTTGTAATTCACAAGCATTAGATGCAACTCTGTACGCAAGGGCAGGAACAACCCTAGATGGGTCACAATCAAGTGTGAAGGTACACAAAGCCGATTATAAATACAGGAAGATCCATGTCAAATCTATCTCAAAATACACTGCTCTCAAAATTACAGGATATTGCAAAATGAATATAAAATGATCAAAAAAGAAACATTTGATTTTACTTCAGTAAACAAGGTAGTTTGATTCCGCAATAATTTATTGATTCCGCTTGGATGCAAACTCAGTTATTATGATTGAGTAGCTAGTGATATATTCATGGGGGTGAACAGAAGCATGTTAAACTGGATAAGAGTACAACACATTGACTGTTCAGTAGGGTGTATGGTCACCCAAGACTGCCCAAACACACTGAAAGTAATGGAACATGGACAGGATCAAATTGTCCAGCAGTTCTTCTTCTTCTTCTTCTGTGTATAAATTTTGAATTTTAAATTCTTGAATTTTGTTTGTGAGATATAAGCTCTTTCTGCCAGAATTTTACAAGTTAAACAATAAGTAAAATTAGGCCATCTGTTCTGGAGTTGCAAATGCTTGCATTTTATTCATCTCTCTCTCTCTCTCTCTTTCTCTCTCTCTCTCTCTCTCTCTCTCTCTCCGTCTCCTCCCCCCCCATTTCTCTTTCAGGAGTGATGGTCAGTAAAGAGATAGACCACTGTGTCCTGTCAAATTCAGAGTTGGACTCAGACTCAGGAGGCCCGACCCTGGTGGATGAAAGCAGTAGACACGGAGACACAGTGCGCAAACAGAACAAGGCCCTGCAGGTCCATTTTAAGGATATTTGTGAGGCCCAGAATGAGGCAGCACGTTTAGGCCAAGGTGCCAAAGGGCACTCAGTTTCATGCAAGGTCATACACAGGAGGTACATGACCATGCCTGCACGGCGTTCCATACCCAATGTGACCAAGAGTACAGCGGTGCAAACATCACCAAACCTGAAGAATCGTTATCAGACCTTTCCGTTTGAGCGCAAGAAGGGCCACACAATCAAACACACAGCTGTGGTAGAGAAGAATGGAGGCCAGAAGAATGGATTTGTAAGTGAAGATCTTAAGGAGAAAAGGCCATGTGCTGGGAGGGTACAAAAAACCAGAGTGCTTTTGCACAGTATGCCACCATGCACCGATGTGCAGGAATTGTGCTCTGGGTCTGACTGCCCAGATAGCAGCCTTGATTCCTCAGGACAAAGCAGGGAGACAAACTTGCACCAACTGGACACAAAGGAAGAGGGAAGTACTCAAGAAAGTGTCTCCAAGCACAAAGGATTACCCAATCAGTGTAAAGCAGGGGCAGAACAAGACAACAATTGCACCAAGAGCCCCTCTTCATCAGTACAACCACTGCAGGACATGGTTGCCTCCTCAAATGTAACAGGTCCCATTGCATGGACATCTTTGACACATGTGGAATGTCCGGAAAGTCCCTCTGTGCAGGGCAAGTGTAAGACAGAGACATTGAACAGTGTACAGTCTCAGTCCTTTCCCCATACAATCAGCTGCTCTTCTCAAGAAACCAGTCAGGCTCACTTCCATGGCAGTCATGTCTTTAGTACTAAAGAGATCCAAGAACACACAAAGGGTCATGTTGCTGGGCAGGTCATTCCATTGCCTGGGGCAGAAGGAGATGTGAAGGCTCAACTGCAGGCCATGGAGACTCTCATCAGCTCCAGCCAGGAGACCATCAAAGTTCTGCTGGGGGTCATTCAGGAACTAGAGAAAGGAGAGGCACAGAGGGAGGGGTGAGTCTCAATCTATATATAAATATGTTTAAAATGTATCTACTACACTCAAACATTTTTCAGATTATAATAGACTTTAGGTTTTTCTTTCCTTAGAAGGAAAGTTGAGATTATGGGAATTTTTTTATTACAATGCATTCAGAAAGTTTCACCCTTACACTTTTTTGCACATTTTGTGTTAGGGAGCCTACCTTGCGCAGCCGAGCTGCCCGTCGCGTCCGCCGTCGTCCGCCATTACAGAGCGATCATTCCCTATTTAAGGGCCATATCCTGGTCCTGTAGGTTGCCACGTCGTTTTGGTCCGTATGCGAGATTGCTCGAACATTTACGCGTTCCGAAGTACACTTGTGGTAACGCCATTAATCTCAGCCCCGGTGCACAGCGCCCGCCGT
>JAUZST010087189.1:0-19891 GCA_034779995.1 Parotocinclus haroldoi
ACACACACACACACACACACACACACACACACACACACACACACACACACACACACACACACACACACACACGAGCCAGTGGGGACATTGCTGCTGCAGCAGGTGAACAGCTGTTCAGTTTTCCTCTCTCAGGGGTAATGGTATTTGTATACGTTTTATTGGTTTATGGTTTATTTATGGTCATATCAGCATCAATGGCTTGTCACAAGACAGGATCGATACTAGTCAGACATTCATACTGGGACAAATTAGAGCAACACACAAGAGTAACCTAAAGCAAATCTTTGGAATGTGGTAGGAAACTGGAGTACATAAAGAGGACAGGCAAACCACACACAAGCAGAGTCCGAGGTTGGAATCCAACTGAGGATCTCTGAAGCCGTGAGGCGACTGCGGTAACCACATGCACTACTTCTCCAAAGTGCATGCCAGTCACGGCAGATGCACCACCGATACTTGAACACGGGTCTCCATGTTAGTGGGCAAGCACATCTAACTGCTGGGCCAACTGAGCGCTGCCAACTTTTTTAAACGACTATTTTTTAAAACACTGGTGCAACAGAGTAAGAATTTGCTTTCACTGTCATTGAGGTTAGCCAAAAATCGCACTGATAAAGCCAACTGGCCTAAACCCACTGTGAGCGGTGGCTATCTGTGTACACAACGTAACACAAATGTGACAGCGTCTGCAGCAGCCTTAACAAACTACACAAGTGCATGAGACAACAGCATTCTAGAGGAGTCTGTTCTCTACATACTCCTGGAATCTGTCATTAACACAATGAGCATTGCATGTACAGGACAAGTATTACATTATCACTTTCTACCGTAAACGAATCAACATGCCAACAAATATGACATGACAGAAAAAAAATCTTTAACATCTAGTTTAACCAATAAAAAAGGGCACATTTGGGTACACTATGCCAACTTCCACTCAGGCTGGGCTTCACGTGCAAACCTTTCCAAATGCTAAAGTGTTTTTCCCCCTGATACATTAAGGAGATGAGATGAAGAGTACAAATGCATTTCCACTTGCATATTTGAGTTAACAGCCTTTTTTTTTATTACAAAAGAAAAAAGACAGCATACATTAAAACTGAAGCCATGGAAATACTCTGCAAGTCATAAAAACCTAGCGTCTCCCAGATTTTGTCATTTTTAAATACAAAAACAATGTACAAAAGTGCTTACATGGTGCAATTATCGAGTAAAAGTTACAATAAAAAGAATACCATTTTACACCGTAACTGTTTTAAAATGTATCAAAGCAAGAAAGGAGGACAGCTTTTATTACATAGCAGATCAATTAAGAGGAGTCCTGCTCTGGCTTGAAAGGGAGTCATGCTGGTGCATTCTGGGTAACACTGCATTTAAACTGCAACACATGGCTCAATAAGTTACATTTTAAATAGCCACAGCAAAGTTTCCTATCTCATTCGCCTCAAATTCATTTGTTTGTTGTAAAGACAGCCCATTAGAGATATGAAATTCAATTCTGAATTAACAGAATTACCATTTTTGATCGGAATAAAATAGGTTTGTATTGAAGGTGTTCGATTTTTGAAAGGAAAGCACACCAGACAGACATCTGAAAGGCACATTACGATGAGTTTTCTTCATTACTGCTGCTTGATTAATCGTGTAGCTGCAGGGCAGAGCAGACATGCCCCTATGTTTGACCTGATTCGGAACAGCCATTACCAAAGACAAAAGAATGCATTGCATGGATCATCATTCAGGGTCCATCCTGGGATTTTATGCTCAAGTGTTCTGCTCATTTCTTCCAAACTCTTAAGCAAGTGTGTTGCCCGACTCAGGAAACGTGTACTGCTGACCAGCCCTGATGCACAAATCCTGCCGCAGTAGCCAACTGAGTGAACAGTCTCACAACGGACCAGTTAGTAACTGTTCTCATGGCCTGCCAGGATATAAAGGTTGCTGAACGCTGTCGGGTTATCAGTGGGTCTGCTCTCCAAGACCACCACCCTAAAAACACAGCACACAGTCACAATTAATGGTTCTTTCCTCTCGAAGGTTTTCATATACAGGTGTGCACCATTTGACATCCATTTGTTCTATTGTATTACTAGTACTACCATTCTGTTGTAATACTAGTCTGCAGTAAGAGTTAAAAACAGTATTAAGCAATACGTAATTATTAACAAATAAATAAATAATGTAAAGAAATATCCATATATTTCTGATGTTCACCAAAAAAAAAAATAATAATAATAATTCTATCCCATCTGGTGTGAGTGGACAGAAGAGCCACCATGGTACAATTAACAGAAATGGTTATCGCTGGTTACGAATGGAACATCACAACAAAGTGCAAAGCCACCCGCTGAGTAAGGGGATGCCTAGTTACAGACTGGTAAGCGCGCTCATCCTGCAACCAATGTCAAAAAGGCACGAGTTTCAGAACTGTACCTTGGAGCAATGGAAGTGATTCATCTGGTACAAAAAGTCCCACTATCTTTCCCACATCCTATGGACAGTCAGGTTCAATTGAATTCAAATTTATTTATATAACGCTTTTTACGATGGGGCATTGTCTTAAAGCAGCTATACAATCTTATATTATCTTAATAGGCCGATCTCAAATTGGGCAAGCCTAAGGCAACTGTTGGAAGGAAAAACTCCCTGAAAGTAGAATGAAGAAAGCCTGGGAGGACCAAGATTCAAAAAGGGACCCATCCTCCATGAGTGGCCTAGATGTTAATTGAATAATTACTTAAAAGTATATTAAAAAGTAATAGTAAAATTAAGTAAATAATATGATTGACATAATAGAATTTAAAAATAAATATTCAAAATAAATAACAAAAATAGATCAAATTGAATTGAACTGAATTGAACCAAGAGTCCCTGCATTTCACATGGACATTAATGTGAAGCCTTGGGTTATGGTTAAACCTAATACAATCATAATGGACTAGGCGATTTTAACACTGTGGCTGAGCGATGTGTGTTTGCGATGCATTTGTACTGCAAAATACTTTTTAAAAACACAAACTGCATTTAAGGACAGACCAGGAAGCACCCTTCAGAGATCAGACTTAAGTTTGCATGAATGTTAAGGCTTCTCCACCAAACTGTCATTTGTTTCTACATAAAAACCAGAAGCTTAATTTCTCATGCCCAATTCTAGTGAGTCAAAAGTGCATGATTATGATTAGGCCTACTTTCATGAATAAATCACATGATAATTAAGTGTTGTTGTTAAATAATCTACACCAATAGAAGCAAACAGACAAAACGTTATAAAAGGACAGCGTAAAAGACAGGCATATGCAGTTGTATGAGAAAGAGATGCAAATGCTCAAAAATACTTGAGGCTGGTCATGTCCTCGGAAGGAGAGATGAGAGGGGAGGCAGCGGGCACAGAGCATCAGATGAAATTACAGCAGAGACACACTTGCAGCCTGGCACTGCCCGTGTCACGGTGAATAAAACATTGAGGTGTGTGTGAGACTGAGCATGTGTGTGTATGTGATGTATGTAAGCCCGGGTTTTCGCAGAGACAATCACATCAGACCTCTGAGGACAGAAGAGTTAACGAAGTGGTCTGATCTCTCGGCAGTGCTGAGGTACATCTAACGCATTTTATGTGACTGCACGGAAAAAGGCTGACAGCAAAGCTCATCATTTCCCTGAGGCAGAGGCCACAGCTTGGAGGCCTGAGGCCAAAGCACCTGTTTCACAATGGATGAGTGCAACCTAACAGAGCTCTGACTCATAGGGAAGAATTTGAATGTAGGTAATGGACACCGTCTCGTCCTATAATGTACTCTTGCAATGACGTTGTTCTTCCAAAACCAACAGGTGAAGCTGTCTGGACTTGATGACAAACTCTGCCACATCACACTCTGATAGGGCTTTACTAATCTAATGTTAGTGATTTCATATATGGCAAACTAACAGACTATGCAGTACTGTGTAAAAGACTTAGACCACATTAGATTGGTATAATGATCAGATATAATTAAGTCTATTTATTAAACCACAGACCAAAAATAAAGAAATGTGTATGGAATACTAAAAAAAATATATATATATAAAAATGGACTACTGTGGCACGTATTTAGTGTGACCTCCCTTTACCCTTGAACAACAGCGAAATCCGTTTAGCTAAAGTTAACACTTTTATAGTCTGAACAAGATTGCTCAGGAATGGCCCTTTTTTTGTAAGAAAAGCTGAAAAGAAACCACTTTAAGAGAAATAGGTTGAATGAAGATTAGATGAATGAGAATATTAAGACAAATTCAAGTTTTACATTTATGGGTTCAATACTCACTAATATATATGTGGTCATTATACCATCCCAAAAACAACCAATTGAATGGTGGCCATAGACACTGGCACAGTACTGTTTAATCAGAAGTTTTTCAGCAGCTGGGACAGTGAAATAAGCTACTCATGTTTTTATGTAAGCCACATATATTTCCACACATATCCCAGTGTGCCATCCTCATGACAGAGATTGTAACGCTAAGGGATTTCACTGCCCCTGAGCATTACAGGAGATGGATGAGGATAACATCTGTTATTAGGCAAGGATAAAATGTAGGCCAAATTGACAGATGTGTCAGATACAGGTAAACAACAGAGAAACAGAGACAGAGTTTGAAAAACTGGGAGATAACATGAATGTAAATCATGTATTTAACGTAAAACTCGTGTACCAGACAGTGTGTAATGTAGGAGGAAAGAATGTTGCTTTGTCTTTTACTCTCACCTGTCTGATCCTAACAGTTTGAAAACTCTGCTGGGGTCAGAAATCTCCTGTGTTACCTGTGAGAAAGTGAGGAGAAAATACATGTCACCATTATGGTAAAAATAGGGCACCAACTAACACGTAAGCATGACCACTTGATCAGTTGAAAAGAATTAAACATAAAGACAATAATAATATCAGCAAAGTATATTTTTTTAACTCTCCAGGTTGAAATAAAGTTAAAAGCATCAGGAAGCAAGCCTAAATAAGCAACTACACTTTAGAAACAAGCCCCAAATCCTGCAGCCCCTAACTACCAATATTTGGAAATTGATTAATAGAAAAATACACCCAAAGCTTAGCTCTCTGTCAAAGAATACCAACAACCCACAAAAAAGAATAATGAAGAGAAAACATTCAAATGCTGTACACTGTTAGAGCTACAATTTTTTTCCCCAGTTATTCTTGATGAAGAGAGGAGATGAACAAAAGACAGTGATGAAAGCTGTGGTAGCAGTACTGCCAAGAATCGAAAACTACTTTTGCCACTGCCCTGCAATGAGTGCTTTGTGAATCCGCTCTCTTGCCAACACAATGCTACGGCATTTAGTTAAGATATTGTGATTTTTGATAACATTTTTGATATCATCATTTCCAAATTAATTAGTAAGTGAACTTTGTTTACATCTGTCATGGGGGCCAACCTCAAACCACTAATGTTTTTTTTTAGATCTAAAATTAATTAGATCTTTCTGAGGAAGAACTTGACTCATAATGCATCTCAAAGCTTTTGCAACAAATACCTTAGTTAAGACCAAAGACCTAGCCACAGCTTCTAATGGCTCTTCTTATAATGTCTACTGCAAGAAAATCTGGATCTGGATAGTCTTAATATGTTCTGTGTTCTTCAGTGGCCTTCCTAGTCACCAGATCTGAATTCAATAGGACACCTTTGCAATGTGAAGAAAGCGTGATGCAGATCCGGTCAAAATGAAGCGTTTCAAACTTCTTGTGAAATTAATGCCATGAAGAACTGAAACCATATTGATAGCAAAGAAGGCTCCTACCCAGTATTAGTAATACAGTATTACTGTATAGTCCTTTATAATCACTATAAATGATTTAGTATTTTAATATCCTTCTTATAAGTTAAGGGAACATTGTGGCAGTTAACTATCACTAGTCTAACATCCTTAGTCAGACGAACATTTCCTTAAAAGGCAACACACTGAACCTAACTAATAAGGCTAAACTATACTGCTCACCAAAATTAAGGGATATTTCAATTCAAATATCCCATAATTAAAAAAAAAATTCATCATTTTTGTAAGCAGGGTAGAACACGTTCTCACACTGGCATATCTGTTTGCACTAAAAAGGGTTCAAGCATTTCATTTTTTTAATTCATTTTGAAATTTGATCCAACAATGACACCAGCCAAGTGTAGCACACCAAGCCGACTGTCATGAGCGCACACAAAGGCAATTACACCAGGTGACAGTGTGGGTGTAACACCTGACAGGCTTCTGTTAGGGTCTGCTATTGCCTCTCACACAGACAAGCAGTCAAGTGCACAGCCTGGAACACTTGAGGGTGCTGATGGCCTGTCAGTAGGGTCATAAAGAGTACAAAACAGCTGAATAATTGAATCGCTCTCTTTGAGAAGCCGCTACTTTCTGATTGGACATCAATTTTACATTACCTCTAACAATGTCTCCTATAAAACACAGACTTTCATATTCACTCACTGCGTCCAACTAACATGGGGTATTGGCTTTCATAAAGAGGAGTTCACCTCCTGGTGATCTCTGATCTTTTATTGTTCGAAAGATGGTGATCAGGTGAACATGACACAGTATGTAGAATGACACCTTAAAAACCGGCGCGCGCGCACACGCACACACTCGCGCACACTGACGCAGCATTAAAATTAATATCGGACACATTAGATGCTTGCTTTTAATCAATGCTGATTTACTGTTACATAGTAAATTTAAACCATATGAAAGTGGAAAGAAGCGAACGTGGACAGGAACAGGAGCTTGTTAGTATGTTACTTTATTAGCCACTTGTTTAGGTACACCATCGTTTCAATATTCGTTGTCCATTTTATCAGGTTTACTTGCCGTACAGAAGCATTCTTTGTTCGTCCCATTTACTCTATTCCCTTATTGGCCAGGACCCCCACTATTTGGGAGGTGGATCATTCTCAGCTCTGCAGTGACACTGATGTGATAGTGATGCGTTAGTGGGTGTTTCACTCATTTGGTTCCAGCACTGATGCTGGAGTTATTGAACACAGTAACTCAGTCTGTAATCGTATAATTAAAAGTGCTGATAAAACGGACAACGGTCTCAAAGACCTGGGTTTGAGTTTGAGATGGAATGTTTATAGAACAGTGTGATAGACTGGTGTCCTGCGCCCAGGGAACTCCAAGTTAAGCTCAAAACCCTCTCCAACAACCACAACAAGTATAAGTGGGGGGTAAACAGGACACTTTGCTTTGACACAATGTTACAAAAGTAAACATCATCAATAACCTATTCAAAAATAGAATAATTAAAATAAAATATCCTCACCAAAAATTACTAGGAGCTACTATGAATAATATTAAGGACATTAATTAATGTACAAAATATAAGCAAGAAAAAAACTAAACAAACTAAAGCAGGCCAATCTCCCCATCTTTAACTTTGGCACTGCTGAATTTTTCTATTAATGTTCCTGCTCTGTGAAGATGTGTTCAAACAGTTAAACAGTCCACTAGACTAACACTGCTTCACCAAATTTCATTACACATATTACACTAGACACCGGACATGCATGTTAGACTCTAGCATTTGAGGAAGACACCATTAGCACGACAATAACGACTTTAATTTGAAGCATCATTCAACGGGTACAAAAGGTGACTACGTACAACAAATGGAAAAATGCTGGATGTTTGGGGGGGGGGGGGGACATACCTCATTAGATCTGAAGCTCTTGCCCTGCATTCCATGTTTCCAAAAAGCCAATACACTGTCCTGCAGACATACTAGTGCAAACACACATATGCAAACTAATTACAAATCACATTTAATATTAGAGAACATTAACAAACACGGACCTCACAGTGACCTTACCCACAGAGCCGATGCAGAAGTCAAAGCTGAGTTCAGAAGCCAGTTTCTTATTAGACTTGAGCTTTCCTTGCAGATTTACTATCTTTAGATTTTCTGTAGAGAAATCCCCAGACACAATGAAATCTGTATCTATGAAACAGTTAATATTGTTTGAAATGTCAGCGACTGGCGGTACACTTACTGTCCAAACACACAAGGACAGTGTCTCTCTCCAGCTGAGTGACATGAATGGCATCAACCTGGTTTGCAGCTAGAGAACAAGAGAGAATGAGGAGAACCTGTGAGCGATAACTTCACTTTCAAACAGCAGCAGTTATAGTAAGCGCAGAATTGTTTGATCTATGAATTTATGCATGAGAGCATGTTTGAACTGACAAAAGCCCCATTAGGACTGGGTTCGTTTAGGAGGGGGATGAACTGACAAATTACCAAATGTCTCATTAGTGATAAAATTCTTGAATCCAAAATGGTGAAAGATTCCAGCAAGAAAAGGAAATTACTTCTATTTGTAAATTTGTCATTATTGCCAGAATACTAAAAGCATATCCGTTGCCTATTTGGAACATAAATCTTACTTTGTACCTGGCATTAAAATACTCATTTAATCACCTGATCATATCCATCCATTTGTGTTTTTGCTTTTTTCTTGTCCTTTCATTGTTTTATTTCCCCAAAAAGTCCCATCACACAGTCATAAGCAATGCAGCAACTCTTAATGCTTCCATTTGTTTATTGTCTCGGATTGAATTGGATAAAACATTTCCCCTCCAATCCTCAAAGTGAGGTGTCAACTGAATGTAAAATTACATATCTGTATCCAGATTTGACTAACAATGATCAGAGAACCACTGAGCTGGGTGAAAAACGGTAGCTAATTCAGTCTGTAATTTTCTTATGCTAGACAACAGAAAAAACACTGACATGGAAGATCCCAATATGCCACATATAAAAGTGCTAATTAAACAAGAAGTGCGTTTACAGAACCAAGATGTTTCTTGTCTGGAACTATTAACCGGTGCCGTGTCATTTTGCCACCATGATAAGAAACTCCAGTGAGTACAAGCTACAGCAGTAGGTTTTGAAGACTGTGATGGATTTAACACTGATATGATAAACATGCTGTGTATATATGCACACACAGTACTGTGTAAAAGTCTAAGGCCACCATTGAATTTGTTGTGTTAGCAACAACTGGACCTAAACAACATTTCAAACTTAGACTTGTCGGCACAAATGGGGGACAGTCTAATGGATCCGGTCATGATGACCAGGAAATCATTTAACACTTGCATATGTTTGTGTAGGAGTGTGTGTGTGTGTGTGTGTGTAAGTGAATTACTTTGTGCTGTACCTGAGCCAATCTCAGTAAACCAGGAAGAACAGGAGTTGAGATTAATTGTTTCGAAGCGGACAACCTGGCTTGGTTCAGTGCCCTGACTGACTGCCACACAGACCATAGGATACTCCTGCTCTGGTACCACCAACATCTCAAACACACGTAGAGGGTTTGGCAATGGGAAGTCAAAATGCTAAGGAGGGGAAGATGCATTACAATACTGTAGAAACGTGCGAAAAGACTAACGGCAGCTCAGTGATTAGTGATGTGAAGTATGTGTACACATGACATAATCAAGACTAGCTGCTCGAGAGGTGTGTGTGCGCGCGCTACTTACCTTTATTAGCATGAACCTCTGCATAGGTTCGTACCACTGTAGCAGAACAATGCCATACTGCAGTGCTCCACACAAGTACTTATGACCTTTGTACGGATTTCGCACTAGAATTGGAAAGGAAAAAAGTTTGCTTTTAAAGTTAAACATACTGCTCACAAAAATTAGCCGAAATTAATTAAATATCTAATTTAATATCTACCCTAATTTATATGAGTAGCGGAGCATCAGACTTTGACTCATTTTATTTTAAATGTGGTAACTGATTAGAAATGTCATACAAGTATAATTTTGTTTTAAGATGACACATAATTCAGTTAGCTAGAATGTGCAAATGTCAAGCTATACAACAAAAGTAATGCATTTAATGATGTTACTGCACACAGTACGAGAACATGCTGTTCAACATCCATGCAATCCGTTTGCCTTAACATTAGAAAAGGAAATAAAATCTGTTCATTTATATATTTAAGTCATGTCTGCATGACAGAAAACTAGCAAGAGTGGAACTATAGAACATCTGCAGACAGAGAAGAATCGCAGTCCTGAATTCAGAAAACAGTTCCTGCTTTCATTTTTGTTACTGTTAAGCGTGTCAAATTTGATTAAAAGTGCAAAGATAAGAATTACTGTACTGTACAGTACTAAAAGGTTTCATACTGTTTTCTAATAACATTACAATTTTTACAGTAAAAAAAAAATAATAGAAAAGTGTCTGAACTGCTATGTGATTAAAATAATATTTCCGTTGTTATTTTCTCTTAGATTGCTTGGTCAAGATCTTGACTTTTGCTTGGTAAAGGTTAGGGTCAGTACACCACCTGCTTAGTTCTGCTAGCTTCAGTGCTGTAGGTACTACTAATTAGGATGTTCAGATGCATATTGTAAATCAGTATCGGGGTTAGCCTAAGGTGTGAACTGTGAGCAGGGCTTGTGTGTGTATATATACACAGTGACTCCACTGAAAAATGTACTTGCTTTGTGTCTGGATAAAGGAGTCTGTAAAACTTCCGGTTTACAACCATTTTGGTCAATACATGGACATTAAACTGCATACCTGTACTTGCTGTCACACACTCCCAAATTAGAAACGCATACAAAACTGTAAGGGGGAGGGCAAGATCAGCAGACAAAGCTTAGTGTTTGTGTGTGGCAGTAAGGCAGATTACATTTCAAAAGAATAAAAAGTCCCTCAGCACCCCATCAACAGCAAGCCTGCTGAATTTGAGAGTAGAGAGACCCACTTTGTCTCGGCTTTATTTTTTACACTGCTTTATCACTGGACACAGCACAGACAAAATGCTGTGCATATGGTGCTGCTTCAGGGGTTTTTAGTGAGTTGATCTTTATGGTAATTTCAGTTTGTTACTGAATAACTGAACTAACTGCTTTACTTTCAGTTCAGAGCTCAGGCTTTAATTTTGTCATGAGCCACTGATTTAAATAAGAGACTTGTAAATAAGAATTAGCACTGGTGAATTCAACACATATAATGTCAACTGTTTGGAAACCGTTATGGAGTGCATTAGGAAAGCATGAAGTGATCCATTTAGCTTACCAATGCAGCACTTGTGACATCCCTTTGTATCAGGAATCTTAGTGGTCAGGGAGAATCTCCTATTGACAGGTATAAGTATGTTTATTATTTATACAATGTACAACATGAACTTGTTTATATATAAATCATTATCACACCCTTCACTCCCTCAAGCTAATGAATAAAGTGAATTTTAGTCCATTACTGCCAACATGCATAGATATTTACTGATTATTTTTACTGCAAAATTGTCATACAACAAATACGATGAGGTTGATTTTAAATGGTCTGGGTGCATAACTGTCATGCAGTGGCAGCAAGAAACTGTCCCTGCAACTCTGTTGCATTGATGCACCTGCTCCTTCTTGTCAATAAGCTCAAGTAGTGGTCATCTCTTGCTGTTGTGTAGGATGGGCGACCCTGTCCTAGTCTTCTTTTAACTGTTCCAGTCTTTTGAAAGTATTTCCAGTCTGCTAATCAGATGTTCCAAGCCAAGTGCTTTGCCACTGTTCTCTGTGTTTGAGCTGCTTCAAAACTTCCTATGGCTCTCCAAGCTAAAATTGATCAGATAAATTGTGTTGCAGAGGCATTGCAGGGGCTGGGGACTTGCAAGATGTGCACTTTCAAGATCAGGAAACGTTCCATTTTTTGCATCTCATCTGCATTACAGAACAACTTTTTGACTTGTTGTTTAAATTTCTGATGTTCTTGTTTAATAAAAAAAGTTCAAATGCTTCCCCCCCCCTCATATTTTCATATTCATTTTGAAAAATGTAATAACATTTTTGTGAGCAGTGTAAATAAATCAATGTGTTGGCACAGAATTCAGTAACATACTTTAAAATGCAATTCTATTTTAAAGCATTCTCCAGAAGCACTATAAACTATATCCAAAACAAACCAATTGCAGGCTGGCATGTCATCCATGACTGAATGTTCTTATGCTAAATTAGGTGTACAGCCATAAAAATCACTAGCAGAGTTATACATTCATTAGCATGTTTATCCTAAACATGACAAACAAATAAGCTAGGGGACCATCTTGTTAGAAGTGTGTGTGTGTGTGTGTGGTACTTTACAAAGCTGAAATCATGGGTTAGAGAGGCATCACTAGGTTCAACCTTGGGTAGCTGTAAGTTGAGCTTACGCTAACTGTGGTTCAACCCAAAGCCACAAGACACTAATCCACAGTGAAGGAGGAAAATATTTGTAAGCGTGTGCGCACGTACCTGGGCAGTATCCTATCAGGGAATCTGTGTGTTTGGAACTGCGCAGCGAGCCCAGGTTTTTTAAGCTGCTCAAACAGTCCAATCAGATTATGAGAATACAACTGGAAGGTTTTCCCTGAGACATGAGAAGATAGAGGTTACACAACAAGGTCAATTTGCACAGAAACAACATGACAAGATCACGCACCAAAATGTCGCCCAATAGAAATTAAGACAAGAACCTACTAACTTTCAAAAGGTTAATGTCATACTGGAGAAAACAGATTATCGGGACCAAACTCAGCACAGTGTGTGTATGTGTGTGTGGTGTGCGCGTGTGCGTGTGTGGTGTTTAATGGAGAATATGGGGATGTGAAGCATAGGTGAGCACACAACAATGAAGACAGAATGAAAAGATGCTTTGGGACATGATTATATTTGGCATGTCATACATGTACACTTCTTTCTCTGCCTGCCTATCACTCAGGACTTTCTAATCATTTATAATACTACCATAACAGTACCATAGGAGGACATTATCCGCTGCACTATTTAGCTTGCCAAAGCACAGAAACACGCTGGATACACACAAAGTAGCGTGTGTTTAAAGACCTCACTGGCACTACTGGACTGAGAATCGTAAATCAACCAAAAAATATCCAGGTGAGCACTGATAAAAGGATAAGATTACGACCAACACAAATGGTGCAGGAACCACCGGCTTTACATCTACAAAAGTATACCAACAAGACAGGTGTGTCTAATGGAACAAAGAGTGAGTAAGCACAGTGTTTAAAAACTAAAGGAGCAGTGTTGTGTACCACTCTAATGACCATTGAAGAACAGAGTTAAAGGGGGCTAAAAGTATGCAGAGCAACAGATTGATCATAGGCTATAATTATAAACTACAACGTGAACCCCTATGGAATGTGGAGTAGATAAAAGGGATAATGAGTAACAGGGCAGATCAGTGTGTATGCACGCACATGCATACAACAGTTCATTTGATGAACAATTAAATGTCTTCTATGTTCAAAATGATGGTTTTGGCCATGAAGTTTTATTTTTGCGCATCACTAAACGTACCCAAACTATTCGGTTGTGTTGGCAGACGACGTTTTATACAAACAGCAACAAAGACAGCAAGCTAAGATATGCACAGTGATGCATATTGACAACAAGGATGTGTAAAAGAACACTGAAGAAGGAAACGGGTGATATCGGGTAAGCATAAATGTAAGTGTGGGTGTGACGTGGGCACAGTGAAAAGAATGACGGTGCGCCTTGTATATGCAAGTGTGCAAGTGCGATTTTTACCTTCTGATTATGGTGATTTAGGAGTTAAAGCGGTCAGGAGGCAGTGAGATCAGCCATGATCAGAGAGGAGAGAAGAGAGCGCAAAGAAAAGGGAGAAAGATAGTAATCATGAAAAGCTATTGCACAATGACAATCGGTACAAGACAGGAGCAAGAAGCGCTTACATTACACAATGACATGATGGACTCTAAAAGACAGACACAGCGTGTGTTTTGACAAATGTTCACCCACATATTAAATCCCCAAACAAACAACCATTTAAAAAAAAAAAAAAGCTTTCCGCTGCATTCTAGATGTACGTTTTTGCATCCAATGAATGTCCAACATCAAATAAGGTCTGCTTCCGTTACCAGAAATGTATCAACATCATGCCTATTACAGTAAAATAAGTGCAGACGGACTCGCAGCACAGCCAAAAGTATTTGGAAAACCATTATCTACACAGTGAGTCAAATATCACAGGAGAGGCTTTTATTTCAGAAACAAAGGGAGAATGACATCTGAATACCCCAGAAAGGAATGGGTGAAGGGGCCTATTTTTAGGCTATGTCCAGAACATGGCCACTTTTCTTGGCCATCTTAAAAGCCACCATATTAGATCAATGGCAAGTTTTTAATCGCCCCAATGAGAAGGTAGCACATGAAAGAAGACCAGACACACGATGCAGATTTGCAATATCTCTTGTGGTTTAAAAGATATCTACAAAGAAAGTTCAAAACTTTTGTTGTTCGTCACAGGTAACTAGAGATCTGACTGGCCTATCTGAACCATATTGTATCACGTATAGGTGCACAAGTAATACAACCTGCAGTAAATCTGCTGCAGTTTACATTTTAGAATACTGGGCATCTATCAGCTGCGTTGCCTTGTCAAAAAGATTGTGAATCAATCAATCATTCAGTGCCATCAATCTAGATGTGAATGACAGCATTACAGGACAGTGTCATTCATAAAAGTACTCGGACATCGGTGCAAAATGCTATCAGGCCATTCACTACTGAATAACTTCAACTTGCAGTTTTACACTGGTGGGATGATTATTAATTTCTGGTACATTTACAATTGTGTCATTTAGCATAGATTTACAACTGATGCAGTCTTACAATCCAAAGCAACTGTGGGTTAAGGGCCTTGCTCAAGAACCTAACAGAGGCAGCTTGACAGAGGTGGACTTTAAACCCTGAACCTTCTGATCCATAGTCCAATCCCTTAACTAACCAAGGCATCACAGTCATGTCAAAATCTTGAAGTGAGAATGGACACAACACACAAAATGCACACAATGTTGTCAATATAAATAAGTTTAACGTCTGTCAAATGCAAAGAGAAAAATGTACATTCAAATGTATAGAATCTACTGCAAAGCCTTTACAAACAACTAAAACAAGGCATCAGGCCGTACTGATGGGCAAAGTTTTTCATTTGAAGTTCCGTTGTCACAAACTCTTGGCCATACAGTGCAACTTGAATGTTTTAAGCAACCCAACTAAATTAAAAGCCCCTCGAGTACAACTTACTGTTAAAACTACTACACTTAAGAACAAGCCTCTGTGTACACGCACTCCTTTATAACCAATATTTCAAAACCTGGAAAGGAAGACGATCACACAGGTCAAACACAGATCTGAGAATCTGCTCAGTGTTTGACACTTACCTGATAATGACATCAGGGTATTATTTATAACATACAGCCATGTGCATCTCCGTGGGAACAACTGCAACACAAAACATGTAACACTCACACACAAGTGGAACATTCACAACTAAACGTTTCAAAGCTTTCATCAGTTTAGTAATTCTACATACACCCCAGGTCATTTAGGCATCAGACCCCAAGACCCTCAGACACAACACCTCTTTGCCAGACCCTCCCGTGATCTATTGGGGCCTTTTGTTTCAAATCTCATTCCGCACTTTACCTTTCTTGGTCTGCATCTGGTCTATACATGGGAAAAGAGGAATACTTATGTGCAGGCGAGACCAAGGAAGAATATTTCCACTAACCCAAGTCTGGCACATGAGAGACCAAAACGAGTCTGGAGTAGGATACACCAGAAGGGTCTAGGAATATGAAGGTTCAAAAGAGCTCTTCGCACAAAAGACACAAAAATCTATGGATAACACCAATGGTGTTATGTTCCTAAATGAGACCTCATTGGAGCTTACCAATCCAGGTGATGGGGGACTGGGTCTGTGTTATGTGATGCATACCATCTGTGCCCCTATCATTGTGTGCACAAAGCATATTAAAAAATAGCAACCTACAATGTTGCCTCTACTCAATAATCAGTCGCCTCTCCATTTAGCCCTTTAGAAAGATGATTAAGGTACCCATTTCCTTCTTTTTCACTTTGTTAGTTAGTAAAGCTTTGCATTTAAGTAAACTGAACCAGTCTTAGATATACCGTTGTTATAACAACATTGTAATGAAAATATATTATTTCAGTATAGTTAACAAAATGCAACCTGAAAACACAGGAGAAACAACAAAAAACATTAAAATAAATGTATTATTATTATTATAATATGTATTATTATAAAAAAAAATTATTTAAATGAATGAATCTCTATGGACTTGAGCAATAGCAATATCTGGCAGCTTCATCAGGATGACATTTGACCCTTCTATAGTGTAAAGGAGACTGATCAGGAATGGCATTTTTGGGTAGCAGCCAAGAAACCACTTTTCAGAATGGAAACAAGTTAAGATAATCTAAAACTCGCAAAGCTTGGAATGAGATAAGTGAAAAAGAGTATTATGGAGTGACAAACAGTTCAAAATTTTGGGTCCAATCACAAACATTGTGTTATATATGGTCATGACATCAATGTGCAAACAGCAAATCTAATGCTGGTCTAAGACCTTTACACAGTACTGTAACTGAATCACCTTTTACGCCACGTTAGTGTTGTTCTCATTTTGTCTGATCAATTGTTTTATTGTAAAGCAACAGGACTAAAAATCTTTCTAATATTTCTAATAAATGAAGAAACCAAAATTAAGTAGTACCTGCTCCATGGTGGCCTCATGCAGCTCGTTCAGGTTCAGAGTGTAGATCCCATCTTCTGTCCCAAAGATCAAGTACTGATCTAAATAAAGACGCATTAAAAAGACGAGCCAGCGTTACGTGTATGCTTGCATACTCACACCCAACCTGATAAACGTAACTGTTTATAGCATGTACCTTTAGTTTCAGGATGGATCCATGAAGTGGCACAGTTGATTTTAAGAGGACAGCCATCAAACACTTTCGAAAAGCATGCGCCCATCTATTTGAATACACAATGTAACATAAAGCAGGTCACAAAAAAAGGAAAATTAAACAATATCTAAATTGATGTCGCTGTATTACGTACATTTAAAAAGCTATTTTCACATACGCACCTTCGCCAGAGAAAATGCAGAACAAGTATGGATGCAAGTCTAGTCCTAACCCTAGAGTCAAAACCCCAGATAGACAAATGCAGCACCTGAACCACACCAAGTCCACTTACTGGGTAATTACTTGTGTGTGCGAACTGAAACTTGTATGTTAAAATTGATGATTATGGTAATGAGAATGACATTACTCAGGGGTAATTTCTTGCTTTTTGATGAAAAGGGTGGTGGCTGTTACAGGTATAACATTACTTATATACTCCGAAAATTTATGAGATATTTCAAATTAATATGAAGCAGTTTTAAAAAAAGAACCGCTTGATTTCATTTCATTAAACAAGACCAGAAAAAAGTTGTTCAATTATGCAAAAGAGATGCAATTATGCAATTGGGACTGAGTAGCAAATGATATATTCATGCGGATGAACAGAAGTATGTCAAACTAATCGAGAGCCACTCATTGTCTGTTCAGTACGGTGTATGGTCACCCAAGACTGTTAAAACACACTTGACAGCGATGGTGCATGAACAGGATCTGATTTAAACGTCGTATTTTGTTATCTACGTAATTTCACATTATTCTTATCTTTACTATTAATAAACATCAATCACACTTAAGAACACTGGTTAAAGCAAATCATTATACATACCAATAAATGTGTACTAAAACAAACTTTAATCATGACGCAAGGTGAGGAAACAAAAGTGAGAACTTACCAGGACTTTAGGTGTTGGTGGAAGACCATTAATAGCTGGTTTCTAAAAGCATAAAAACGGACCAGTTCAGTGTAGCGTTACACGAGTTTCACATTAACCTTTTACGCCATTATATGAACAGCACTACGGCAAAGAAAGTACTGAGGTCCAGAAAGCTTCCAAGTCACTAATCAGGAGTTCTAGCTGCTGTAAATCATTAAGGATTTTGTATAATCTATTACTAAAAAGATATCATTGGGTTTAAACATGCATCTTAGTTCAATGGCAATTTGTCAGCTTTGCAGCTTGCTTACTGACTCTCTCCTCCCTCTCAATCTCGTACAAGTTCTGTACCACTAAAGTACCATTTGTAGGAAAAACATTTCATGCCATATTCATGAACACACTTACTGGGAAATCTTTTTTCTCCCTTCTTTGCGGTCGGCCAGGAGGTGATCTTCGAGTGTCGCCATTCACAGCGTCCCCAGAATCCTCTGGGGGGAAAAAAAAAACAAAACAAAACAAAACACAAAAAAAAAACAAAAAAAAACATATTTATGAGTCTCGCAGCAGGAATAGGACCAATCCAGTAAGAAAGCATTTTCGCTGCAGTGCCTTACCTCCTGGCTTGGGAAGAAGAGGAACTTGAAAAGAGAGAAAAGCGGAAAAGGTGTTCAAAAGAAATATAGTCATGTGAAGGGTTAAGACCAAAAGCAGGAGAAAATGGAGAAAGCAGGGACAGAGAAAACAATGATAAAAATCATGCGTGCACTAGCTGTAAATTACAAGGCAGAGCTGCTCCTGAAGGCCACAACACTGAACAGTTTGATTACACCCATTTAGAGAATCAGCTGCTTTTCATATTGTTTGCCATTTAAAAAAATTAATTGTCAAGTTTTGCACAGCTTCATAATTAAGTCTGCAGCAAAAGCATGCAGAAAAGGAAATCACAGATATGAAACGAAGCAAGTTTGTAGTCTTTTATTAAACAAGATCGCCAGCTCTTTAAGGTCTAGTAGTCTAATGTGCACACTGTATTTTTTTAAGAAATGTAAGTTGATAGTCAACACTAATTCAATTAAAGAGGAGATAGATCAGCCAATGACCAGAATCGGATTGCTTTCAGAGTGATTGGCCCTAGGCACTGATTGGACATTTGCCTTTGTCACTTGAACATTATATACACAGCCACACATGAACAGCACAGTGCTTTTACTAACTAATTTAATTCAGAATATGGTTCAAGTGCATACGAAGCTCCAAGCACAGGGTTTGTTTATGAGACTGGACGCATATTGATGATGAGGAAGTATTAAGATTTCGTTTGTGTTTTGAGTGCTACTTAAACAACCAAGTAATCCCTCTCTATATGGCACAATGAGGGCGTAGAGTTACTAATGAAGGAGTAGTATTTCGGACACATCCCTCTCTTTAGCGTGGAAGCTCTTCATGGCATGCTGATTGCAATATTGTACATGCACTGAGAAAATAAGCTGTGGAACAACCCAGAAAATGTTTGGAAATTTAATAAGACAAAAGACACAAATCCGCCTTATACCTCTGAAAATGTAGAATTTGACACAGCTAACAAATGCAAAAGGGTTCAAGTTGAAGCTAGTGCAGAGCTAGGCACAAGCCAACAGCCCCTGCTAACATTCTTTAGCAATGAAAAAGCTTCTATTAAAAGACGAGCTGAAAAAAAATGTTCCTGTATGCTGACATTTTATAATTCCTAGATAGAAATAGGAATTCGCTGGTCACAAAATATTCTATTCGAAATACACTTCACAAAGCCAAAATTCAGCTTTTAAATAATAAATTAATTGGCGTCATAGCTGCGATTTGCTTATTTGCTACAAAGTTAATTAATCAAGGTGTACCTTACCGTATTTTCCGCACTATAAGGCGCACCTAAGAGCCTTAAACTTGCCCAGAAATCAGACATGAGCCTTATATGTGTACTGAGTTCCAAAACCTATAAAAGTATTGTTGTGGGACTTTGGTAAGCGCTGCGTTTCATTGACTGCTGGTCCATTTCTGGCTGAGGATGTGATATGTACAGAACGTAAACCAATCAGAGTACATTACGTAATACGTAGAGTACTTACGCTTACCGTATTGTCATTTTTCGGACACAGTCTCAACGTTCAAATCTCAATTAAAAACATCTTTATTTACTCAGGCTTTTGAATAGTATTTCCAAATGTTTACTGCACTTTCTTTTGTTTTTCCCTGA
>JAUZST010087199.1:0-19889 GCA_034779995.1 Parotocinclus haroldoi
GATCTTTTATTTATTTATTTTAAATACAAATATATTTTTTCATTTTTTGAATGGAGGACTGCAGTTTGAACTAATCTGGTAGAATGGTATGATGGTATATCTGTATTATCTGCTGTTCATCAGGTCAATGTGACCCTGAAACACTTGGACCTCTCCTGGAATGGGTTTGGAAATGAGGGAGCTTTAGCTTTGGGTGAAGCGCTTAAATTCAACAACACCTTAGTGTATCTGGATCTCAGTAACAACCGTATCAGCAATGAAGGCGTGGCAATGCTCTGCAGAGGCCTTGAAGCAAACGATACACTCCAGACCCTGAAGGTGGGCCAACAGTAGGATCCATTCAATAATAAGAACTGATTGCTGTATTTCTCCTAAGTTGAAAATAATATTATTATTATATTATACAATTATTTGTTTTATTATTGTATACTGTAATACCAACTTCTGTCAGCTGTCAGTGTCTGTCAGCTTATATCTCATGGTTTTATAGCTATTAACATTTATTTAGAAGATATTTAATATTTCTAGATTAAACAGTGCTCTGTAGATCCATAGAACTGTTTCCATACATCCGAAAAAACCACACATGCACTTACACATTTACTCTCATCAAAATCAACATGGGATACAGAAACTTAAACCCGTTGTACTGAAATGTTACAACACGATATGCTCTTGTGTTCAATCCATGCATCTAAAACACAATGCACAAACACTTTAGCCAGTCATATTAATTAATTAATTAAAAGTTAAATGTAAGTTGAAGTTTAAGTATAGCTGTTTAAAAATTGGAATATGTCTTAGTAGCATTTAATGTATTTATCACAAATGACAACTGAGGTGCCTGGGTGGTGCAGCCATCTAATACCCCATACCACCATGACCAAGACCTGGGTTTGAGTCCCAGCGATGCCTACTGGTTAGGTCAGGAGTCACACACAGTCACAATAACACTTCCAGGCAAATGTAGAGTTGGAGTTGCAGGGTGGTCCAGAACCCATCTGTGAAAATAGATTTCATCACAGGGTTCCATAACCATTTACAATGGAAAACCAGCCCAGGGTTCAAACCAGTAGCTTGGTCTTACTTCTGAGTGACAGTAGCAGCTGTTGCAGTTACAGAAATCTAGTACTGGGCAAAAATCTCAGACCACCATTAGATTTGTTGTTTTACCAATAATCTAATGACTATATATTCCTTATGGTCGATGATTGGCCCCTTAAACTTGGATTTCTCACTCCATAATACTATTTTACACTGATCTTCATTCCAGTATTTGTGAGCTATCATAGCCTGTTCACCCTGTTTCCTTTCTGGCTGGTTTTCTGATTTTCAGTGTTTCAATGCTGCATATAAAAAGTCTGTATTTTCCGGTTGTATTCTAATAAAAAAGCCGTTAAATAATTATATGTGGACATTATGCCATTGCTAAACAATGGTATATCTAATTTAACGGTGGTCTAAGACTCTTGCGCAGTAGTTTAATGAATGTATGAAATAAATGTATCCTCAGTACTGGCTAAAGTCATGGACAGAAATGTATGTAGTTTTTTTACATCTTCTATGTGCATCATGTTCATAAATCTGTTAAAAGCTGCATTGTTTGCAGTTGGCATATAACTCACTGACAGTGGAAGCAGCTCTGGCCTTGATCGGGGTCATAAAGAACTCTCCGAAATCAGCCCTTGAGGAGATCAACATATGTGTAAGTCTCCTTTACGACATTAAGTAAACCGATAAATAATGTGGCAATGAAAGGGAAACAACCCTGTACTTTAGATTGCTTTACAATAATAAAGTACAATGTTCAGCTAACTGCACGAAATCACTGGTTAATGTCATTGTACATGTATTTATATCTATACATATATATATAGAATGTGCTGGTGAATGAGAGCTTTGTGCAGCTGCTGGAGGTTACATGTCAGGACCACCCCAGTTTAGAGGTGCAGTTCGGTGGTGTTGGGGGGTACATTGCTAAAAAACCTCCAAAGCGACGTGATCCTATGAAAGTCATTCAGGTACAAGAAGCTCTTTATCTAAAAGGTAAATTAAAGCACAGTCAATATTGTTAAATGTATTATTCATGATAAGCTTTCTATATTGATACTGTCTTGTTATACGGAATTGCTGATTGTTTACATGAAAACAACACAGCCTTTAAAAAAAAGCAAACTAAATTATCCATCCATCCATCCATTATCTTCCCCATAATCTAGACGGGGTCATGGGCCAGCCAGTGCCCACCCGAGACCCCACTAAATAGTTGAGTCTCGATCCTCTACTAAACAAACTTGGTCCAAATGGTCAAAAATCCTAATCTGAATTCATGACCCCAAACCTGCCCACCCCAAGCCTTAACCAGGATAGAAGTGGTTAAAATTATTATTTTTATTATTATTAATAATAATAATAATAATAATAAGTTAAAAAATAAGTTTAATTTATATAGCGCCTTTCTCAAACCCAAGGGCACGTTACAACAAGCGTAACAAAAATAAACACAATTTACACAACATAAGAGACAACACAATTCAAGATAAGAAGACACAACAAACATTAAATAGAGGAGGTGAATAGAAAAGTTTTCAGAAGAGATTTCAATTCTTTGATAGTTGAAGCAGACCTAACAGACAAAGGAAGAGAGTTCCAGAGGGTGGGAGCAGCCCCAGCAAAGGAGCCAGAACCTATCGACAGAGAGAGAGTTGGAGTCAGTGGAACGCAGCGACTTGATTGGAGTGTAACATTGAACTATATTGCAGAGATAGGGTGGAACTAGACAGTGGAGAAATTGAAAAGTCAGTAGTAGAATCTTGTACTGGATGCGTTTATGAACCAGGAGCCAGTGTAGTTGGGATAAAACAGGAGTGATGTGGTCAAATGTTTTGGGTTGAAAAATGAAAAAAAAAAAATGAAATCAACAATGTCCTTTTTTCTGTCACTGATGATTTGCGACATGCAAGTTTACATTTAGAAGATGCCCTTATACAGAACGATTTGCGGCTGACACAGTCTTATAGTCCAAGCAACTGTGGCTTTGCTGAAGAACCCAACAGTGGTCACTTGGCAGAGGTGGGATTTGAGCCATGAATCTTCTGGTTTATAGTCCAGTATCTTAACTACTGGGCCACCACAGGCCGAGCTGTTGGCTCTTTGCTTATTAATCAGTGCAACATTGAACTATATCAGTTTATGTTATAATGACATTCCCTGTGCATAACCAGGACTGCACTATGTGTGAATGTTGGTATGGCTTTACACCAGTACACCAGATCGCCAGCTGTAGTGTTCTTTGTTAAATTTGTACTAAGAATATCCTTTTTATGTTTGCTATTTCTTAAGGATTACCTCGATCAGCGTAAGCTTCGCCTTTGGGATTTCTTCAGGCACATTGACAAAGATGGGACAATGCATGTTCCTGTGTCGGAGTTCAGAAAGGCTGTGCAGGCAAGAGCTCATTACTTAGGATTACACTAGAGTCAAAGTCAGAGCTACTAAGACATCCATGCATCCATAATACCGTAGCATTATCTTACCAGTGATTTTAGCAGTATATACAAATAAACAGCTGACTATGTATTTGTAAAAAATATTTCTCATTTGTAACATATTATTTAACATGGTCTATGTAGTTTATGGTCATGATGTGTTATTTTCTGTTACAGCAATCCAACATTCCACTGGATCGGTTCCAGATTGAAGAGCTCATACAAAAACTGGATCGGGAAAGAACAGGCGTGGTTGACTATAGGTGTGTCTTATTCACTCTTAAAGTACTGATTATCAAAAAGAAATTTAAGCAAACCTAATCTAAGCACTATTTAGCCAAAAGTTGGTGGACACCCAAAAGAAACATTTAAAAAAACAAGAGTAAAGATATTGAGAGTATTGAGAGTACTGCTGCAACAGACATCAGTTTTCTAAAAAAGACTTTCTAACAAGGTTAGCAAAGCATTTATTTATGGATTCTGTTTTAAAAAAGCAGGAAACGTTGATGACTTGACTTGTTGGTAGTGGAAACCTATGAAAGTGTCATATTGAGGTGTATCTGAGGTTTTCCATACAGCTCTTTCTATTGTAACTGTTCATGCCTGTTTGCCTCATATTAGGAACCTGTTAGTAGCAATTATGGCTTAATTAACAATGATTTGTTATACATATATAAATATATACACATATATATTTGGATTGGATTTTACCGTACAGTCGCGGCCGACTCTCGGTCACTTGATGGATCATTAATCTCCACACATTTTTGTCTTTCATTGATGTGATCCATACAGTATTTCGGCAGGATAGTGGAGTAGTTTGCCATTGCTTTCTCCACCCCTCCCCATTTATCCAGGCAGCTGTTTCCAGTTACACGGCTGGGGTGTTTGCATACACAAGTCAATGACAATTTAGAGACATCAATTAACCTAACACGCATGTCTTTGGAGTGTGGGAGGAAACCGGAGTCTCTAGAGTAAACCCACGCAAACATGGGGAGGGCATGCAGCCTCCACACAGAAAGCTCCAAGTTGCTCCACCCTGGAATTGAACCCGGGACCTTCTAGTTGTGAGGCAGCGGTGCCACCCACCAAGCTCCTGTGCTGCCCTCTATCTATCTGTCTATCTATCTATCTATCTATCTATCTATCTATCTATCTATAGATCCATATATATATATATATATATATATATAGGAGTTTGCATGTCCTCCCAGTGTCTGAGTGGGTTTATACTGAGTGTTCCAGTGTCCATCCACATTCCAAATCACTGCATGTATGTTGACACGACAACTGAGTCGATTTATGTCCACATAATAATGTTGAAAAAACTGTATTCCATACTGCAGAGGTCTAGCTGACACTAGGAAGCAGATGATGCGAGATCACAGGTACCAGCTGCGTAAAGTGGAGTCCCGTCAGAAAAAAGAAAAGCAAAAGAATGAACGCATCCTCAAGACCTTTCAGATGGCTGTGGAGGCTGTGACCCCACGTACCTCCATCGTGATGTCACCGGGGGAAATTAAAGAGGACTCCAGCAGCCCCCAGCACTTCTCTGCCACCCCCCTCAGCTCCTGGCCCCACATCATCATGTCCAACAGCAGCCGCTACTCTGTGACCAACATGAGCAGCGAGTACGTCCACCTACCCATGATAGGGAAAACAGGGTCCTGCAGACCCCAGAGCTCACCAGCCATGCGCTCCTACTCACAACCAAACCTGATGAATGATCATAACCCTCGCCCACTTCCCTCCAAACCTGCCTCTGCCCAGGGCATCCACTTTATCTGTAACCCAAGTGAAGCAACCAGTAAACTTAGTCCCACTGCCAACCTCACCAGGTCAAGGCCGGCATTAAACAGCAGTCAGCCTGCTGGAAAAGTTCCCAAGGAGAAGAAAAAGAAGAGTAAAAACGTCCAGAGAAACCATCCAAACAGCAGAATGTAATCTAACAGAGAGATAGAATTATATTTCTACAGTCTAAAAACTTCAGTATTTAGGTGGTTTAATCTTAAATCAGATTTTTGCTCTAGTTCTTATTTTCAAGATCACAATATTATTCCCTAAACTATTATTTTTAAGCTTTATTGTTTGCACTGAAGGGCCACGTTATTACAGACACC
Source organism: Parotocinclus haroldoi (assembly GCA_034779995.1). Classification (NCBI taxonomy): domain Eukaryota; kingdom Metazoa; phylum Chordata; class Actinopteri; order Siluriformes; family Loricariidae; genus Parotocinclus; species Parotocinclus haroldoi. The sequence continues at coordinate 5,612 of JAUZST010087199.1, forward strand.
TGCCCATTCATGACTGGAACTTCCAAATAAAAATTTAATATGTGGCAGTGCAGCATAATTCAAGTCAGCAAGTTTATTAGTTTATTAGTTTATCATTGGATTAGTTTCCATGTTAGATGTGGAAAATTCTGTAGTCTGAGTTAATTGAATTCTTAATCGAATGGGGTTAATTTAGCCAGGGATAATAGTTAATAGCTTTGTGGGGTCATAAGCATATATAGACAAGAGTGTAATTTAGCAGAAACATCCAGTGGAAGGGGAGAGTAGGGCTTTCCTAGGAATTGTCAGCATCCGAGGGCTGATGTTTACCCTATGGCAGAAGGACTTTTTCAGCACGACATTGCATCAAGCAACCAAAGGTCAAACCGATGTGTAGTCATGGTTCTAGGAACATGACAATAAGTTTTCCTTACATACTTGGCCATCAGTCACTAGATCCTAATCCTATAGAACTTCTCCTACAAGGTAGAATAGGCTGTTCAGAGCATGAGTCTATCTAATTTGCTGCGGCTGCTTTCCTGTCAGCATGGGCCATTAGCCATTTAGCTGCACTGTTACACTGGTGCTACTGTGAAAATGTAATGGTGATGGAATTAGATGCTGGAGTTAACCACTGCTTGAAAAGCTCTTCTGTACATTTTGGTCTGCGTTGGTCTGTGTGTTCTGTCTGAAGCTTGCATGTCCTCTCTGTGCTCACGTAGGCTTCCACCCACAGTCCAAAAACATTGTATCAGTATGTGAGTGTATGTACCCTAATATGGATCGTCACCATGTCTAAGTTTGTTCCTGCCTTGCACCCTGTGTCTAGGATTAAACAGATAAGAAAGTGAGTGAGTGTAAAAGTAAAATGTCTGTTCTGTGCAGTGTGTATAATAAAATCGAAAATGTAAAATTGCTAGACCTTTTTCAGTATTTCATTATCTTTAATCAGGTATAGATAATGACATCATCATTAATATTGATGTGATGTGGTCCAAGGCCTTAAAACTGACCAACCTCCTCAGGCAACCTAGATGATGCGTAAGAATAAGTTACCAAAAGAATACATTTATAATAATCGTTTAAATACACAGTAGCTAAATAATGAATTAAAATATAAAGTAGATGCATAATTAATTATAATATAAAAATTTAATATAATTCTGTATATAGGCAACAGTAAAATTAAATATAATATAAAATGTGAACAATATTATTAAATAAAAGAGTGGCAAACTTAAACAGCTGATAGAAATTCAAATAAAAAAAATTTAATTCACATTCAAATTTATTTATATAGCGCTTTTTACAACGAATTGTCTCAAAGCATTAAAAAGTCAAACCCAAACTGGGCAAGCCTAGGGCAGTGGCAAGGAAAAACTACCTGAAAGTAGAAGGAAGAGAACTTGGGAGGACCAAGACTCAACCCATCCTCCTTGGGTGGCCTAGATGTTAATTAAGTAAATACTTAAAAGTATATTAAAGTAATAGTAAAATTAGGTGAATGATATAGTCTCAATCAATAATAGTAATAAAAAAGTTAGTAATAAAACAAGTAACAAAATAGATTTTAAAACAAAATAGATTTTAAAAAATCAGTTCTCAGTGGGAGGTCCTTGGAGGCACATCGTCTCTTAGTGACTAAATGATGGAGGGAGTTACTGCACTTTGGTGAGACTGGGTTCTGTTGATGATGGCCAGTAGTGTGATGCTGAGGTAGAGGAACGTCTGTGAGTGTGCGGTGCCAGAACATCACTTCGGAGAGAAAAGAGAAAATGTAGTTACTTATGGGTTAGCAATACAGAGTCTATTATCAATCGCTGATGCCATGTGCAGCATGAGACAATGAAAGTGGTGCTTTATTGTGCCCTTCCACTTTCTCATGTTCTCATGTTTCTGTCATACTGCAGGGGTGGTTCTGTGGTAGCATAATCAGAAATAATATTATAATAATAATAGTTTACCCTGTCAGATTAAAAACACCATTATCATTCAGTTTTCATTTTTAAATTTCATTCATATAACAAAATAAAATGCCTTTTATGGGGTGTATCTCAACATACTGTGCTGCGTCTTTGTTAAACTGAGTGTGTAGGTTGAGATCTGATACCTTTACAGTCTAGCTTCCATTTTGTGTAACCTGATACCCTGTTGATCCCTCAGGGTTCTGGACAAGCACTAATTACCCTCTCTCGTGAACCCCTGGATCATATCTTGTATTCCACACCATTACATCACTCTCACTCTCCTTTGTTCTGTTATTCTGAGGGTGTCAGGTTCATGCAGGTGGTGACAAAATCCTGACTACTTTCTGCAGTTAGAAATGCTGTAATGCAATGAAATGCTAATGATGTTTAATAAATGCAGTGCAGTGGTTTTATTGTTGAAGAAAGTACCTATAATACTCGTCTACAGTTTTGTGTGAAAGTTTTCTGCATTTCTTCATAAATATAACCTACAACATCGTCCAAAAAAGTAGATAAACCCAATTAAACAATCATGACAAAAAGGTATGACGCATGACAATTTATTTATGAGGGGATGTGATGCAACATGTCTGAATGGCGAAAGCATGTAAACCTCTAGGAGTAGCAGTTATTATGAATCATCTAAAAACAGACAGACAGGCGTTCATGTGTCTTTTACTGAGGAGACACTACTGTCATAAAACCCAGATTGGTGGAGTGTTCCAGTGATGACCCCATCTACACACAGGAGCACATCTTTGGAGCTCAGCCAGAGTGACCATTGGATTGGGGCATAAGCTTGTTTTTGCGTCTTCATTATGGGTATTGAGTGCAAAATGGGGGATGGGAGAAAACTTACATCCATCCATTATCTTCTGCTTACTCCACACATTGGGGGGGGGGGGGCGCCTAGACAGGGCGCCAATCCATCATAGGGCGCACACACACAGTTACACACTAAGGGCCACTTTTTAGAACACCAATTAACCTAACACACTTGTCTTTGGACTGTGGGAGGAAACCGGAGTACCAAGAGTAAACCCACGCACACACGGGGAGGACATGCAGACTCCACAAAGAAAGGACCCAGGCCTGGGATTGAACCCAGGAGTGGTGCTATCATGCTGCCCTTGGGAGAAAACTTGATCAAAATAATTTTTATTATTATTTGAGCACATGGCCTCTACTTTACAAATGCGCATAGAGTCTTTAACGACTTTCTGAATGCACTGCATGATCGGTCCAGCCTGAGGAAGGATAACACTGTACCACTGGAACATCTGCAAACACTGCGACAGCGATCAGGGTTCTCTCCAGGTTAGGTGTACTCCGGGACAGCCTCCTCCAGCAACCCTCATCAGTTTATGCGATGGTAAAACGGTGGAAACACGTATAATTACAAAGCAACATAATTAAAACAACAATATTTGCAGGGGAGGGGCGCTATAATATATACGTCATCATCGTTGACGTCATCAGTACCCATCAGAGATGGGTGTACGCGCGCTACCTCTCGTCTCATCCTCGCGAAGCTCTCCTACGCTACGCACGGGCCTGACGCTGTGGAAGTGCGCGCGCTGTACCGACTTGCACGGAGGGCTTTTATACACGAGGTAACATCTAAACATCCATCTTCTTCAATCCTCATCTTCCCCGGTTTGTCTTAAACTCATCCCTCGTGTTTCATCCCGAAGATTTAAGAGATGTTTTAGAGCTTCAGTGCGCATGTGCCAGAACCTTTGGCAAAACAGCTGCTTTATTATAAGCGCTGCTTTACGATAAGGTGAGCTTTTTATAGACGCTGGAGGGATGTGTGAGATTGTGAGTAAGATGATGATGATGATGATGATGATGATGATGTGATACTGTGTGGTGTGTGTGGTCGGACCCTGTTATTGTTTTTTGAGGCTGCATTGCGGTGCCTCCCTCTCTCTCATCCGCCCAGTGATTCAAGAAAAGTTACACGCAAAAGGTTTTATTTGATATTAGACAACAAGTCGGCTATTATCAATTTGTAATTTATAGGGAGCTCCGCGTATGCTTTCAGGGCTACAGTGTTTATTAGTGGTTTGGGAAATCCTGAGAATATCCAGTCTGGCTGATTCCCACCTCGTAGTGAAGGGCTCTGTCCCAAATGCATTTCTGTTTTAAACATATATGCACTGCGTAGGGTGACGAACATCATAGTATTGGTTGAATGATAGCACTGGCATGTGTCGCGTAATGTAAAATTGGACTGGTGACTGTGGTAGCCTAGCGGTTAAGGTTCTGGACTCTGGACCTCATGGTTCAGGGTTCAAATCCCACCTCTGCCAAGCTGCCACAGTTGGGTCCTTAGGCAAGGCCTTTAACCCACCATTGCTTGAATTGTAAGAATGTATCAGCTGTAAGTATCTCTGGATAAGGGCGTCTGCTAAATGCTGTAAATGTAAATGTGTATTTATTTCTATGCCCACTTTCTGGAGAACACTGAATCCTGGATTAGCCTATGCAAGTGAATACCAAAGGGAAATGTTTGGACATCTCTCTGAAATCTGACTCCTAAGAGAATATGGGTCATACAGCAAAAACGGGACTCTTAAGAACACAAGTCATTCTATGTTGGAACGGTTAAAATCGGTTCAAGTTCATGCGAGGTTACCCAGCAACATCATCAAGTTCTGGACTCATCAACAGTTACTGATACAGTTACTGATATAACAGCAGCCCAAGGAGGTCACAGCAGATAATGAAAGCAAAGGTTCACATACTTTTGCCACTCAAAGACAAATTATTGGATCATTTTCTTCAAATAACCATGTATAATATTTTTGTCTAATTTGTTTACTTAACCGGTGTTGCCTTCTGCTTTGATGGCATTCACATGGACAATTGTGTGCCTGAGGGAGGTGGGCAGATGGGGGATCATCCACTGCAGTTACACCTAAGCCTGTGATCTTCAGTAATTCAGTACTACACTGTGTGAAATAGTCGTTGGTCAGACTTCCTATGTTTGTGGCGTATTGTTTATTGTAGTGTTAGGTTTATAGCAGATCTTTTTAACCAGACTTTTATTTTGTCCTGTGAATATTGTGAAAAATGTCATGTTAGCCATTTTTGCCTTTGGCTAGTCTGATAGGACGTGATTCATATCCTTTTACCTTCCTCATTCCACTGCTGATCTGTTTCTGCCCGTGCCTTATAATGCAGCGTACATCGGGCTGTAACTTAACCACAAACCTTAAGCACCTATCCTATTTATTCAGGTGTTGTCTGACTCAGGGTAAGGCTGGTGAATAACGAAACGTATTAGAAGACTTCAGGACACCATGACTTGCGATGGAGTAAAGGGACAAACATGAGTCAGACAGGTACGTATGTGAAGGTTTTCAGTCTTTCATCTTATTCTGAAGGTCCTATTTTAGCCAGTTGAGGAAAATGGCTAATTGGACACAATTTGGCCATTTTCACTTAGGGGCGTACTCCCTTTTGTTGCCACTTTTGATTTGGACATTAATGTCTGTGCGTTGAGTTATTTTGAGCGCACAGCAAATTGACACTTTTATACAAGCTGTAGACTGTAGCTGTAGAATCTCTCGCTATCTTTAAGAAACTCCTGAAAACAGAGCTCTTCAAAGAGCACCTACTCTCCTAACACCTCTAACAAACTAACTACTTCTAACCTCATCTCCTTCCTTCTCTTCTCTACTTCTCTTTGACCTCCTTAAGGCCCTATCTAAGATGTTTTACCTTTAACTTATTATTTTGTTCTCAGCTATTGTAAGTCGCTTTGGATAAAAGCGTCTGCCAAATGCAATGTAATGTAATGTAATGTAATGTAATGTAATAATATTTGAGTATATATTGAGGTCAGTCATATATCTAAACCTTTAAACTAACCAAAAAATGAGAATAATAATAATACAGGAAATCCACAGTATATTCATGATTGTAAATATATTTCCACAAAAATTAGGGGACATTTCAAAATGAAACATTACATAATTAAATATCGCCTCATTTTTGTGAGCAGTGTATAGCCCCCATGTATTCTGAAACCCATTACCCTCACTACTTAAGGTATATATTAGGGTTACAATCTTCACAGGTACACAAGAGTTTATACAGTTACTGTGTACTGGACCATAGCCTGATCTGCATATTATGTTATGTTATTTTATGTATCCTTTCATTTATTTACACTATTGTCTTATATGTAATTATTGTCTACTTTATACTTAACATAATACTACATTAGCTCTAACAGTTCTTTATGGTAAATATGTTTTAATATGTTCATGTAACTTTTTATTCAGTTTCTGTTTATGTATGCTATTACTATAAATATTAATTTGGTTTGAATGGACTGGAGATATTCAATAGCAATAGAGTTTATACAGTTACACAGGCGTCGGCTGGTCTCGTCAACAATTTACAAGTCCACCTTACCTCAAGATCAAGACAAGACCAATTGAGACCGAGATGGGACCAATATAACTCTTTTAGGATCTTGAGACTGGATTTGAGTAGAACAACACTAGCAATAATATACACTATTTACCTACATTCAAATCAATAATCCACACTTCTGCTCTAGTCCATCTTTTCATCCTGACTTAGTGCGCAGAGGAAATCGTTTTGGCCTTTCTGTCTGACACATGAGGACAGGACTCCAGTCTGAATGTGGACAGTAACAATGGGCTGGGTTCCACCACTATGCTTAATCTACTTCACAGGCGTGACCAGGATGGTCTGCAACAGGAAACAATCAAATGGTAGCTATTCTAATTACTTTTAAAAAAATGACACCATAGAACTCTAGAAATAAGCCACAAAATGAAGGGAGAAACGTGTGTGGGAGGAAAGTAAAGGCTTTCTGTCCACAACTAAGTGTAAATGCAAAAATAAAACGGCAATCCAAAATATATGTGACTTAAACATGCTGCTTAAGAGCTGATGCATTTTTCTCTTGACCATGGGCCCTTGTTGCTCTCCCAGAAACAAGGAGAGTGACCTTACTTCTTCAAAAACAAGCCCTGTGGATTTTTACTACACCACTGCGGTTGCATACATCCATAAACATATTATTCTTTTAGGCAATCTCTGGTTACAGCTGCCTAACTGAGACAGCTCAAACATAAAGCTCTGTATTTGTGTCCAGCCTTAATTAAGAATAGGACTGGAGTCTATAATAGTCTTGTAAAAGTAATACGATTCAGATGGTGCAAGACACGGTGGAACATTGGGTCAAGCACTACCAAATACCCAGAGAATCATGAAACATGAGCGTTTGGTTTGATCCTTTTTTACTTTCCTTTGTAATATGTAATATACGTGACTGCATCAACAAACACATTTCTTTAGGTTACAAGCTACATGTAACGTGTAACTAATGGGCTAGCAGCAGTGTTCATTTAACCCAAAAGCAAATTAATACTGCTATTTAATGAAAACGTAAATGTATGAAAAATACTTTATATAAACACACACGCTGACCATTACATAACCTGTAATCTAAAGTCTATCCAGAGTTCTCATCTGTTATTTATTCCAAAGAAAGTAGTTCTACTTCTCAGTTGAAGTTTTTCTTTTCATTTTGCAGTGTTAAGAATGCCTCTTTCCTAAAAACCTAGAACGACAGCGTCTATAGCCGTGAAACATAGATAAAGTATAATACTAATTACAAAGTATAATTAGTATTAGCACTGTTTAAGAGTTAACGGTAGGAATTTTAAATCACCACACAGCAAATACAAACAAATGGCACACACACACACACACATATATATATATATATATATTATATAGTAGTATAGTATATAGATTAAAAATACAAAACCTCCTTTGGAACACCTGCAAAGCATTCAACACCATCATTCCTATCCATTACCATAATTAACAAGACAAGAGCATGAGTCATGTCTTCAGCTAGATCTTTCTTTTGCAAACTTTCTTTCCAACAGGCTGTTCTTAATTGATCGTCATCAAGCTTGAAAATGATCTCGAACAATACAAAGAGATCCAATCTACAGCCTGTACTGGATAAAGAGATTCTCAGTGCACGTTCCGCTATAGAGATGATCCAGTTCTATGTGGCTTGGACTGACCACTCTGACCAGCTCCACACTGCAGCTTACACAAAATGACCACAATGAAACAATAAAGGCCTCCACCCTGACCACAAATATGATGAGAGCGGCAGGTAGCACAAACAAAAGGTCCTAAGCCCCATCATTAAAGCTATGAGCCATGAAGGTTTCCACATTGGACCTGTCAGGTTTGGACTGCACATGGGCATGAGGCTTGTCTGGCCCTCAAGGGACCCACTGGATCTGATGCAGCAGTGGTGAACACGGTGGGTTAAAATGAGAAGAACAATATTGTGCCTTCCTAACCCAAACCAGATAAACACTGACTGGGGTGTTTGCAAACATGCTTCGAGGGCCAAGACTGAGACATTGCCCACTGTAAGCTGCTGAAGCATTGTTATAAACTGTTTTAGGTCCAAAAATGAGCGGAACTTGGCTTAAAATTCAAAATTGGTGGCAACAGCAGATTTAAGCCAGAGCAACATTGTGGTTTCCGCCTAGCCCTAACACAGCCAAGGGCAGAGAAACCATTTTAAAGTTGGCTCAGAAGGTTGCTGATACTGCCAGCAATGTAAGCCTGTAAGCTACTGTCAGAAAACTCTGGACTTAAAACTTAAATCTATTCCGAGCCGTGGTTAGTACAGGGCCTGATATATATCACAGAACATGATGACAAGGGGCAGAGCAGCCCAGTGCCTCAGTGCCCTTCTGTACCTAAACTGGACAAGAGAGACACGATCAGCAGTGGATCTTCAGTCACCCACATGTTGTAACTTTCATTCAAAATCCTGTTTCCTACTTGAAATGCCATCACAAGTTGTCAAATGAACATCGACATGGACATTTAATTAAAATAAAACAACACCCTAGTAAAACCATAACTAAAGCTATAAATCCATGGTCGTAAGCATAATTAATACTAAATATGGCCTTCCTCGTTAGCTAGTTTTTTTTCTTTTTCATACATCAGTGGCTCTCAGCTTTTTGCAAGCTTTTTACACGATTTTACTGAAAACGGCAGGCAAAAATCAAAGTAAACTCAAAGGTCAGCAACGGAATAAGACTCTGCACGGTACTAGGGAGGATTCGAGGTCGGAAACATTACATTACATTACATTACATTTCCAGCATTTAGCAGACGCCCTTATCCAGAGCGACTTACAATTAATACAGTCTTACAATCAGAGCAAGGGTGGGTTAAGGGCCTTGCTCAAGGACCCAACTTTGGCAGCTTGGCAGAGGTGGGATTTGAACCCTGGACCTTCTGGTCCAGAGTCAAGAACCTTAACCGCTAGGCTACCACAGTCCAAGGTTTAAACTACTTGGCCGTGTAATGCTCTATATGTAAGTGTAAGGATTTTAAACTTAATCCTGTACTCCACAGGGGGCCAATGAAGAGACTTTAGCAGTGGGGTTATGTGAGACCTTTTGTTTGACCTAGTAAGCAATCTAGCAGCTGCATTCTGAACCGTTTGCAAGCAATCACAAGCAGACACACTAAGTAAGGAAAACAAAGCATTGCCGTAATCAATACGAGATAAAATAAAAGCATGAACAAGCATTTCCAACTCTGTATGTGAAACTACTGATCACAACTTAGAAATGTTTCTTAAATGGAATAAAAATCTTTGTAAGCTGTTTAACATGATTGTCAAAATACTTTGTACAACTGTACTGAGTTCTTCTGTTTGAGACAATTTATCTGAACTGATCACCACGGTCCATGGTTTCTTATACAACTGTATACAAGACTTTTTTGCTTTTTAGACCGTAGATGACATTTTCAAAAAGGTTTAAATACTGGTTCAGTTCAGTAAAGCCATTTGTTTGTCTATTATAATTACTAGGATGGAGATTAGACCTCACTTTGTTAATGCTGTTGTAGTTTGTTACACAGTTGTAGGCCTAGATAACTATGAGGCGACCAACTATCAAGGATTGCTAAGTGTTTTTCTAACTTAAATACCTTAATACAATTACTGCACAATACAGAATGCGCTCTCCTTAGCCTTAATTCATTCTCTCCTTCAGATTTTAGAGGCCTGTGTGAAAAACTGTGGCTTCAAGTTCCATGTCCTTGTATCAGCCAGAGAGTTTGTAGAAGGGGTTCTGGTCCGGACAATTTTGCCCAAGAATGAGCCTCCTATGATTATCCATGACAGAGTTCTTTGTATTATACAGGTGAGAAGAAATCAAATTGATTTAAATGATAGAAAATATTGGTATGTTTTAAAAGGAATCGAGATCTGATGCTGCTGTCTCACTTTCTTTCCCTGTCCAGTCCTGGGCTGATGCATTCCGTAGTTCTCCTGACTTAACAGGTGTAGTTTGTGTGTATGAAGAGCTCAGGAGGAAAGGACTGGAGTTTCCACAGACAGAGCTGCATAGCCCAATACACACACCCAACAAGGTATGCTAACAAATACATAATAACGTATAATAATAACAGTAACAATAATAACGACTAGTAATAGTTGTAGCATAAACATTATTATTATTAAGGTAGTAATAATAATAATAATCAGCATCATTATCATAAGTACAATAATAATTATTGTGACTATTATGACCAATAATAATGATTTATATATATATATAAATCATTTTGGTTATGGTAATAATATTAATTATTAATAATAATGACAACAATAATAATAATAATAATGCATATTTGGTGGTTGAGTGGCATAGTTGTTTACTACACTAGCCCACCACCAAGGTTACCTGGGCTTCAGTCCCAGCCGTGCCTACCAGCCCAGTCAGATCTTATTATATGTGGACTTGAATGACTGTATCTAATGGAGGTGAAGTCAGTCTAAGGATCATCCCTTGGTGCTGCAACAACGACCCCTGCAGGGACAGACTTTGGAGGCTCTTCTGGCCCCAACCATGAAAGCAGGAATAAAAATGTGGGGGAACAATACATACAAACATATATAAGGTTAGGTGATCTCCCTAAATCATCCCAGCATGAGTGTCCAGCCATTTATGTTCAGCACCAGTCATGCCTGTCATGGATTAATTGGAAGGGTGGAGTCACGAATGGCTTCTGGCATAAAACCTGCTGTAGGTCTAGTATGTGGATCAGATCCACTGTGGCGACTCTTAACAGGAGCAGCAAAAAAAACTGTATCAAAGTCATGTGCGTCCATGCAATAATAATGACATCCCTTGCTTGTTTTCCATTAGCGTAGTCCTGGTTCCATACGTGAAGCACCTCCGTCTCCCGGCCACCAAGCTCAGCCTGCACAGCAGACGTCACCAGAGGAGAATGCACATAACTCTAGGGCTTTAACTCCTCAGCAGGTAAAGTGCACACACACAGACACACACACACCAAGAACAAGCACGTGCTGTAGTGTTGTGTTGTGTTATTAGTTTGGTGTCATTGCTTTGATTTAATAGCCCAGGGTTAGGCTTGTATTTCACTTTCTGAACTAACGTTTTACTTTTGAGTTCTTTACTTACGCTGACCTTTAGCTGGTTTTGCTCAAGCTCCTCATTAAGGCTTGTAGATCTGGTAAAGCTGCTTTGGAATGGCTGTTTGTAAATAATTATGTATTTAAAATGAAACTAAAGGTAGGGCGAGTGCTGCACATAGCTCTAGAGTGAGATAAGATTTTACTCGCCTTAATAAGAAGCACTTATGGGAAACACTGTAGTATCTTGTCCATCAGTTGATACCGTGTAATGCACTACATGTTCAGTTTACACTTTAGCTTCAGTCCTGCTGGCCTGGTCGCTGATATCAGACGATCTGTGTCCTTCATTGCAGATGAACAAAATGAGGTACGACTTGGACGTGGTTCAGAGTAACCTGAAGTTGATGTCAGACATAATGAAGCAGGTGGATCCTCAACAGGTTCAGCAGTCAGACGTAGACCTGCTGAAGGTGAGGGAACTTGAACACACGTAACAAGTGCCTATAGTGATCATCTGCAGGAGTCCTATGATTTAGATGAAAACTAACTAGTCTTTATCTTTGCTCTCTGTCAGTAGCAGTTGTACTCTACATGTAAGGAGAAGCAGGATCAAATGCTTGAGCTCATTCCTCGAGTCGGGGACGAGAAGCTGGTAGAGCAGCTGCTCTCTGCTAACGATAACGTGAATGAGATCTTCACACGATATCACAGGTTAGAAATGGCTGGTGGAACTGACAAAGTATAAAGAAATTGTGCTGGCAGTCGAAAAACAAATTGCTCAGAAGCTTTTTGGCCAAACTGATTATTGATTGGTTCATAGCAAATCACGTGCTCATGTGGAGACCCAGGTTTGATTCAAAATGTTGTCTTGCTGACATGCTTCAGACCATAAACTTGGTCTCGATCTCGATCTCATTTTAGTTTGATTAAATACTATATATATATATATGTGTGTGTGTGTGTGTGTGTGTGTGTGTGTGTGTGTGTGTGTGTGTGTGTGTACATGTGTTTATATATATATGTACACACACACTGCTCACAAAAATAAAGAATGGGATTTCAAAATGAAATAGAACTTAGAACTGAAGCATAAGTGATATCACAAATCTGATTGCAGAAATCGATTTTTGAGACAATCCTGGTCTTCTGTAATATGCTATATGACCACCTTCCCATTAAAATACAGTGCATTATTAAATATAATATTACATTATTATTAAACATAATGTTATTTTTTCATTTATACATTTTCTTTTTTTTCGTTCTTATACGATTAAAAGAAAATTGGTCTGTGCATCGTCCCAGTCCCAGCCACTCATTGTCTCGGTCTTTACCCTGACTCGACTAATAAATGTCTTGATCTTGATTACAACACTAGTTGCACTAGTGATCCCTGCCATAGCTCTGTGATGGACTGGTCCAGGATGCCTCCGATGGGGCTCCGACAAGGATAAGCAGAGTTTTAAAAAAACTCAAATGTAGAGCAAGCATCCGGACATAAATGGCGTGTCAGTGTTTTGTAGGGTCTCTTTTAGCCTGTGCTTATCCTGCATTATTGTTCAAATCCCTAGATGTGTATTGTTAAGACTTTTACTGTGTATGGTTAAGGTTGTACATTGCTGACCTTATTCCCTATGGCTTTCTAACTGATTGACACATTGCCTGCATTTCTAGGATTGCAAATCTTCTCAACAGACAGAACACCAAACATTCTGTAAGGACATTTCATTTACTGTATAGAGGCGCTATGTAATTAATATACACTAATTAAGTTGTTTGATTTGTCTGTTTGACCTAGAGTCCAGGCGACCTTATTGACCTTAATGCTGCATCTGAAACGCAAAACCAGTCCAAGCAAACAACGCCTATAAGCCCTACAGTCAACAGTCTGTCTAATCAAATGGCAGGCCTAAGTAAGTATTCCTGTCAAAATACAGTAAACATTCGTCTCATAACTCTAATATATCACTTGTCTATTTTATCAGAGGTCTCTCATGATACAGCTATGTTTCTAAATTATAGGTTTATAGTGCAAGTTGTTTTATTTTACATTTTCTGCAGGTACAAAGGTAGACCATGGCACTCAAAGGAAGGAGCACTCAGCAGGCGGCCATCAGGAGAGGTTGTGTTGAATTCTTTATGTATACTGCTCACAAAAATTAGGAGATCCTTCAAAATGCAATTCATCCCATTTTTGTGAGCAGTGTATTTAAGTAAAGTATGATATGTTGATATGTTGTGCCAAATCTTGTCTAAGAAATAATTGTGCACAACACATTGGACTCCTCCTGGTAATTAATTCCATTGTGTAAAGGCTCAGTCTGTTTAAATATTAGGTAGCACTAAGACAGCTACTGTGCTCAGATACATTAAGGGTTCAGATACATTATGTTTTCACACTGTTTTAGCTTATTATGCTGTATAATGGATCCAATTCACATAGACAATGAGTAATATCAGTTCATTATTCTGTACAGTAAGCATTGTATATTATTATAATGTTTAAACTCATTTATAATCAATAACCTACTTTTCACCTTTACACCTACACACTAGATATTGTTTGGCAAGGAACTCTGGTCTGGCCATAGACACATAGACATAGACCTGGATCTGGGGTCTGGGGTCTGGGGTCTGGGACCTAAGGTGCATGATTTGCCTCACAGTGGTTTGGTGCACTGCCTACTGTCACCCGAAACCACACACTACGTTTGGTGGCATAATTGTGTGTGTGTGTGTGTGTGTGTGTGTGTGTATATATATATATATATATATATTTCTTTTATTATTTATTCAGCTTTTATAACTTTAGGCTGCTTAAATCCCAAAATAACTTATTGTA
>JAUZST010087210.1:0-19887 GCA_034779995.1 Parotocinclus haroldoi
GTGTGTGTGTGTGTGTGTGTGTGTGTGTGTGTGTGTGTGTGTGTGTGTGTGTGTGTGTGTGTGTGTTGCTGAAATGGGCACTGATGCTAATAGTGGCATTAAATATACCAATCAAACACAAACAAACAGATAGCTTTGCGAAGTATTTTGTTCTACTGTCCATTTGGTTAACTAGCTCATGCTTGCATACTGTCATCATCGAGATGGGAAAAAAAATGTATGACCCTAATCCTAATCAGAGACCCGGATCTCTGATCTTTACAGTGAGGTACAGTGGAGGAAATAATTATTTGATCCCTTGCTGATTTTCTAAGTTTGGAGACTTACAAAGATATGAAAAGTCTATCATTTTAAAGGCAGTTTTATTTTAACAGTGAGAGACAGAATACCTAAAATAAAATTCAGACAATTACATTGTATAAAATATATACATTTATTTACATTTTGCAGAATGAAATAAGTATTTGATCCCTCTAGCAATCTTAATTCTTGGTGGCAAGCACAGCAGTCAGACGTTTTTATGTAGTTGATGATGAGGTTTGCACAGATGTCAGAAGGAATTTTGCTCCACTCCTCTGTGCAAATCATCTCTAAATCATTATGATTTTGAGGCTGTTGCTTGGCAACTCGGACCTTCAGCTTGCCCTATAAGTTTTCTATGGGATTAAGGTCTGGAGACTGGCTAGGCCACTACATGACCTTAATGTGTTTCTTTTTGAGCCACTCCTGCACATTCTTGAGCATGGAGACCTTGCGGGTACTGCAGGATTTGAATCCATTACGGCATAAATGTGTTACCAATGGTTTTCTTGGTGACTGTGGCCCCAGCTGCCTCAAGATCATTAACAGGTTCCCCCCGTGTAGTTTTAGGCTGATTTCTCATCTTCCCCATGATCAAGGATACCCCACGAGATTTTGCATAGAGCCCCAGATTCAGGTCGACTGACATTCATTTTGCATTTCTTCCATTTTCTTACAATGGCATAAACAGTTGTCTCCTTTTCACCCAGCATTTTACTTATGGTTTTGTAGCCAATTCCAGCCTTGTGTAGGTCTATAATTTGTCCCTGACATGCTTAGAAAGCTCTTTGAGGCCCCAAGTTGAAGAGGTTAGAGTCTGACTGATTAATCTGTGGCATAATGTGAACCTGCTGCAGATAGCAGACTGATTGCCATTTAATAGATGTGATATTAGAAGACTGGTTTGTTTATATGATATAGCATTTAAAGACAATGATAGACACTTTAGGTCATGGATAAAGCATTATTGCCTGGTAGAGTAACAAATTGAATTTCTGGCTTGTTATGGTAATGTAAAAACTGAACATTTGTTTCTTACATAAGTTAAAATCTAAATAAATTTAATTGGAATAACTGAGAGAGAGTAAGCTAGCGAGAGAGTGAGTGCACTTGTGTGAGCGAGAGAGATTGTGTGCAAAGAGTGAGTGTGTGTGTCAAAAAAAGCAAATCATGAATATGCAACACGTTAACATTTTTCAAGCCAATGAAGTGATATGTTACAATACCCTGATATATCACAAGGTGTTACAGGGGTTCTCAGTCTCTCTACAGCACTAGTAGTTTTCATTGTTACCCTTTTTTTCTTGTCATTGATCCCTAATACAGCATGAGAACAATTTACATAGCTAACTTATTGTATACATTATTATAAGAAATCTAGAAGCGTATGGGTTCCATTCTACTAAAAATCTATTTTACTTTGGTATTCATGGGAAGTCCTGGAACCAATCCTCCAATGTATGGAGGGGTGACCGTGTGTGTCTGTGTCTGCATGTGTATACATACAGTACATATATACTTGCAGACTTTCTAACTAAAATGTCTAACAAGTACCTGATACTGCGCATAGATGCCTGATTATAGTTAACTCTTCAAAACATTGCAGGAAGAGCTGTCAGCAGCACGGGCAAACATGGTCATGCTGATGAAGAAGAATGTCTTGCTGGAAGAAAAATTAGCAGGTGCTGGTGATTACGAAAATATGTACAAGGAAAGAATGGAGCTGCAGGCTGAAGTTTGTGTGTTGAAGAAGAATCTGTTGGAAAGTGAGAAGGAGAAACAAATTCTTAGACAAGGTAAGCTGTTTCTTAACCCTTGTGAAATAATAACATATTTATGTTTTGTTATAATTATTCAGCATATAATGCTATAGTTGTTAGGATATGACTACAAACATGATGTGATAATAATAAAATTTTTAGTACACGTATATAAGACGAAAAAAGATCTAATAATAGTAGTAATAATAGTAATAATAAAAAGTAATAAAGTTAGAATAACGATCAAAATAATAATGAATGTACTGTATTGTTGCTTTTCACCAGAACTAAACAAACCATCTCAGGAGGTGCTGAAGTTGCAAGCTGATCTAAAAAGAGTTGAAATGGCTTGGCAAAATGACAAGGAAGATTTTCTCAACCAGAAGCAGCTCTTCCACTGTCAGCTCTCTCAGGAGGTATGTACAATTCTTCAGAGTTTTTTTTCTTGCCGAGTATGTGTTTGAATAACCAGAAACGACTGAATTTGTATTCTTGTGATGGGTGAATTACATGAAGTCCTGTAAAACAATGACAGGGCAGTAGAGGCAGTAGCAGGTTGAACCCCCTTCCCTGACAAACTGACACTACCCTTGACCCTCAGTTTCTTGGATTGTGCCAGTTGTAAGTTGCTCTGTATAGGAGCATCTGTTAAATAAACAAATGTAAAGGCTAGATACCATTGCAATTCAGGTTGCACACGAGCATGGCTTAAATGAAATGGCATAATGTGAACCTGCTGCAGATAGCAAACTGATTGCCATTTAATAGATGTGATATTAGAAGACTGATTTGTTTATATGATATAGCATTTAAAGACAATGGACCTCAATCATGAAATGCGAGCAGAACAAACTGTAAATCATTCATTAAACACCTTTTCTGTTAATGGCTGCATTGATGTGACATTCTTAGTCCCAAAATGTTAAAATGTAGGAACAAACTACTTACAAATTATTATTATTATTATTATTATTATTATTATTATTATTATTATTCTGTTATACATAAAACACACTAATGTGAGACACTGCTGGCTTGAATATATTTTAGATTTTATATATACTTACATTAAATATACATCTTCAAGGTACTGTGTTTGGCATATTAAATATAATTTTTTCACATTTATTGAGCAGCATTGTGCTGCATAGCCTATGTTAACATAAAACACTACTTGTATGATACATTAGTCTGGGTCATATGAACAGTTTAAGGTTGAAATTAAACCTATGCTACTGCATCAAATCACGATGATCTATTGATATGTTTGCATATATAAATAAGAAAAAACTCTCCGGAAACATGGGCACGATCAAAGTCATTTGGGTGGGATTACACACAAATAAGGAGCACTTTATTAAAATTTGTTTATTGATGTTGCCCATTTTCAATTTATTTTATATATAGAAATGCAGAAGTACTGAATCCAGACTTAACGCATGCTTCAAATATGGGAGGTACCCAAGCTTGTTCTGCTATTATTCAGCTCAAATTGAGCACTGACCAGAAGAGTCAAGCCCCTATTTTTTCTAAAATATTTAGAGCATTTTTTCTCATGTGGTTATTTGTTATCTGTGGGTGTGGATTATGGTAATTGTATGCTAATTATAAAGCAACATACATGCATGACCCATTTATAAACGATTGGTATTTATTAACATATGCACACTCTACTAATAAATCTCATGTTTACATGGTATTCGTAAGTTTTTGCGGAAGGTGCATGTTACACTGAATTACATTCAGTTTGCTCATGGTTTTACAAAATTTCATAAATGGTCTAAAAGTTTAATTAGGCATAATGAGATAAAAGCTAAAGTATGATCAGAGAATCTGTCAGCAAGCCAATTTTTTTGTTTCATCAGGTTCAGTGACAACCAGTGGCTGATAAAATCTATTAAAATCTTGGCTTATAGATCAGTTGGAAAACCACTAGGAAAGACTGCTTCTTAATAGATTTCTCATATGTCTGTCTCACATTCCTATGGTTCTATTAAAGGATCCCTTAGTTTTGAAACATTAATAAATGTTATATAATGTTACATATAATATTGTATAATGTAAGTGATTGTTTAGGTGGATCGATGTGCTCAGCTGAAAGTTCAGCTTCAGGAGTGCGAGGAGAGAGCTAGATGGATGACAACTCACACTGAAGAGATCAAACATCAACTACGACATACACAACAAGGTAAATTATACGCTTTAGAACTAATTTATCGTTCAGTCTAGATTATATTTGTGCTTCTGTTCTGGATTTACTAAAACTTCCAGTAAGCTTTCAGACCTAGTACTCTTTTTCCATTCTGAAGTACACTACAAATTTCTAAATCCACTAGCCCTTCACAACTTCCTTAAGACACACACACACACACACACACACACACACACACACACACAAGTCCACCAATTTAGCACTGGAGGCATGTGTTTTCAATTGTTGTGGAGTCCCTTTAGGTTAATTTTACATTCAAGCATGTAAATTCATTTCCTCTTGCTGGTCCTTTCATGTGAATTGTTTATTATCTAGCTTTAGACAATGAGGTTCTACGTGACTCTAAGCCCTCAGTTGCTGAAGCTTTTGTTCTTGATAACATGGTATTTTCTGATGGTTACCATACCAATCCATGTAACTTGGGAACAACCTCGAGGGGGCACCAACATGCATTGAACGTTGGCACAGAAATGGTGTCAGAAGCACTAACTCGGATTCAGAAGCTGGAGAAAGAGGCAGAGACATTGGAGGAGACATACAGGAGCTTCAGACAAAAAGCAGACATGTCTCGTATCCTGTTTAAGGGCAAATCATCACCCCTTTGCTCTTCAGCCTTTGCTTGGATGACTAACAAAGCAACATTTGCTCAGGGTGAACCAGCACTGCCTGTAGTATACACAGAGTCAGAACAAAACCAAGTTCCAACAGGTCATGTAACTCCACCTACTTTGGAATCGCCTTCATTTAGAAGACTTTCATCCACACCAGTCTCAGCCCCCAAAATCAGGCCCAGTGTGGCCACTAATCATGGTGAGTATGTCTATGCTCAGTTTTGTATGTTAAATGAGATACTTGAGTTGTTTCCATGGTAACTTATTTGTGTGTGCGTGTATGTGCGTGCGTGCGTGTGTGCGTGCGTGTGTGTGTGTGTGTGGTTTGCATACAGAGGAGTGCGGTAATGGATCAGCAGTGACATTTTCAGGCTCTCACAGAGAAGATGTTTCTCCTATTCCTATAGTAAATTCAGAGGAAAACCTCACACCACCAAGAAGTCCTCAGCTGAAAAGTACAGTTCGCAATGAATGCAGGTACAGTTATCTGTGGTGCCACTTATGGTATATGAACAAAAGAATTATGTATATCAAACACCTTAACATATAATGCCAAACTAGTGTGCTACTGTAATATGCTATTTTGAGAGCATCTACTATTATGGATTAGTGTTCCACTAGATTTCAAACCAAAAAGTGAACTGAACTGAACATTATTCCATCTGACTTTATCCACGAATGGAGTTGTATGTTTTTTTTCCATTAGTTTACCATTGCTTTACCAGTTGTTATATTTAAGCGCTTTATAAATTAGTTGTATGTTGTTTCGATTTAAGCAACTATAGCCAGATGATGCATAATGTCTTACTCAGAGGGAAAACATGCTGATTCAGTGAAATTGTACACTTTATTCCCATTTTGCACATACACAGTAATTCAGAATTTTTTCAGAAATAACCTGGAGTTTCTCTATGTGTGAACATAAATTAATCAAACAGCTCAGACCTTCCCTGGACTACAGCACAGAGGGCAAGCTGTGGACCAACCCTAGGTAGTGCACCAGGCCATCATAGTACATATGCACACCCACTTACACCCTGGCACTTTAGAGATGGCAAATTATGTTTTGCAGGACATAGGGAGAACATACAAATTCCACACATGCAGTGGGTGAGATAGAAGCTGTGAGACCTTAGTCCTAAATAATGTGCCACCATGCTACCCTCTGAAAAGAATATTTAACTAAAATGGTGTCTTGGTGTTGTAGTTACAGTTTTATGTATAACTTTGTGCACTCCTAGTTACTTTGTTGATTTTCTAAATGAAAATAAGTTAACAGCATTTCCAGTATTTGCAGAACTCCTGCCACGCTACCACGGTATTTCAGTGCTGTCTGTTCTGCTTGTATTTTGTGTCTTTTCTGCAAGTCTTATGTTAAAATGAGAGAAATACTTAATAACATATGGATAAACATGCTGTGTGGTACACTTAACTGAACTTCCCAGGTTCTTTGTGGCTAATGTGCACACACTCGACCTAACGAAATGGATGAATTAAAATCGTTGCTTTCTTTGATGAGCGATCTTTAGCATTTTCACTGATTCGGAATCATTTTGCAGATTAGGTAGTGGATTTACAGGGGTCCCAAATGTTTGGAAGTGTTTGTATGACTGAGAAATACAAAAAACCCCAGAGGACGTTTGTATATTTTCTTGAACACAGGTGTAAGAATGATATAAAAATGGAACTAGCCTTGATTCACTAAGAGTGCACAAAGATTATGCTTACAGTGTAGGTAACATTGGGAATGCCATATAAAAGCTCAATACAGCAGTTATACATGCAAACATCACATGAAAATTAAAGATTGAACAAGGCTTTGCTAAACCTCACTTGTATACAGCTTGGAGATCACTAAAACAAATCACAGGATATACAGTGGAAGGATTGCCAAGCCTTTATGCAGAAATGTAGTTACTAATAAATATGACCTAATACATTATCAGGCTTTAGAAGTTCCATAAGAAGATAATGAGAACTAATCTAACTAATCAATTCAATATTACTTAATTTTAGATACAGAAGAAAAAAAAAAAATATATATATATAATATAAATAATTAAAACACGAACTAAAAGTACAATTAAACACAACCAAAAACATTAACCTTAAGAAACCGTTTAAAATCAATAAAATAATAAAACTTAAACGAGTTAAGATAAAAACACAATCAGGTGTCATATGCACAGCTAAACAAAACCTGGACTTGTTTTTAACCTGGATTTAGGCCAGCCTAACATCTTCAGGGAACCTATTCCAGATTTTATCTCTGCCTGATGTACTCAGGATCTGAGATGCTTCATATGGGACCAGCATGTCAGAGATGTACTTTTGTGCTAAGCCATGGAGAGACTTATAAACCAGTAGAGCTCTTTTAAAGTTTATTCTATGAGCAACAGGAAGCCAGAGTACAGGACTAATTTGGTCGTACTTCCCGGTTTACCTTACCATCATATGAAGCCTCCACTAAGCTTAACACCTTCTACACTCTCTTTGATTAGCAATTGCCTCATGGTAAGAACCATCGCTAGCTGCCAGTTGTTCCCTGCCCCCAAAATATATGATCCCACTACTAACAGTGATCAGTTGCACTCTCACTCACCCCCTTCAAAATCAATGAGGCACACATCTGCAGGCTATTCAGTGGCTAAAGCACCAAAACGACAGCATGACCAGATGGAATTAATTGTAATAGCTAAGTTGCTCATCATATCTCATTTAGCAGACACCCCTATCCAGAGTGACATTAAATTAATACAATTTTACAATCCAAGCAATTGTGGGATAAGGGAGAGGTGGGATTTGAACCCTGGACTTTCTGGTCCATAGACCAGTTCCTTAACCACTATTCTAACCACAGTCCACTAGGCCATGTTGTCAGAAAGGCTTACCAATAATGCTTCCCCTATGGGAAATGCCCAACCTGTCCCTTACTCAGTTCTGTAGATCAACCATAGAAAGCATCTTAACCTCATTCATAACAGTGCGGTTCAGCTCTGTTTCTGTATGCACAAAGCACAGCTTTCATTGTTCAGATGAGTGGCAAGACACAACACTTGGTTAAAGAACTGTATGAGGCAAGAATCAGGAAACATGCTGGTCAACAATATCAGAGCAGGGAAGTGGGCACTTTCTACATCTGCATCTTGGAATGTTTACTATGCTGAAGAAGCCGAGGCAAATTCCTGTGTACTTTTGACATTTGGTGATTAAAGTGGTTCTGATTCTGAAAGTTTCTTTTAAAAGCCCTCTGGACTATGTGACTGTTTTATCCATGCTGTTTTACTTTAAAAACCCTGATTATTCTTGTCTTGTCACACAGAGTGCAGACATATATTTTCTGGAAAACAGTTCTTGGTTGGGGTCACTGTCACTGTCATTGTCATCGTCACTGGCAGGACATGATCCTTCCCACACAGTCAACAATGATTGCATGGGATGCATGATCTGGCTGGAACCTAGGTCCCAGCAGTGGTGGACTAGCATGGGATACTGCTGCACTGCTTGTGTCCTGTTTTTCAGAAACATTAAACTTATTTGTTATCTCCAATGCTAATGTTTTAAAATTAGAAGTTAAGCATGAATAGAGGTGCTATGACTTTAGTATAAAATTGTGTATGTTTATGACGATGACTAAATATTTTATTGAATTAATTAATTATTGTTAATTTTTTTTCAGATTCCCAGAACTACTAGTCTCCAGTTCATCACAGGAGTCATCACCCCAGCCTGAAAAGATCAGCATTCAGGACCTGACTAGCCCTCTCACACGTAAGTATATTAATAATACCAACAACAAGAGTTATATCTATTACTATAAGTATGGCACGTGCTGAATTCTGATTTGTTATGTATTGTAATTAAATATTTACGTGAATTACTTTATTCAAAATATATTCTACATATTTGGATTGCATAATCATTTAATCATATTTGCTTTGGTTTTTAATATTTATTGAAAAATGTATAATGGACAATCATTAATCCAAACCATATCTCTGGAATTTACAGTTTGCAGATAAGCATGTACTCTGACACTGAGTAGGGGTCGCTGTTACTGTTTTTTGTGTTTTTCTCTGCAGATTTTCAGTGTAGTGTGAAACAGCAGCATAAGCAGCATCAAGAAGAAACAGAAAGAACTAATAAAGTTGCTAGTAAGTGAATCGGAAGCAGGATTAAATGAAAAGCAGGATGGGTATTTCAGTGTGTGTGTGGGTGGTGGGGTGGCAAGATTAAGTTAGCACTTACTAATCTTACTAAAACGATTAAAACTACTACTGCATCTAATACTCCAATACAATTGAGCTACAATGGGGAAAATAAGTATTTAATTCAGTGACAATTTTGCAAGTTTCCCCTCCTACAAAGAATGGAGATGTTGCATAACATATGCAAGTATTTGATAACCTATCAACCAGCACAAATTCTGGCTCTCACTGAGCTGTTGGTTTTTCTTTAAGAAGGCCTCCTATTCAGCACTTGCCTGTGTTAATTGCACCTGTTTGAGCTTGTTACTTCTATAAAAGACACCTTTCCACACACTCAATGCCGGACAAAATTGCAGATCTGCACAAGGCTGGGATGGGCTACAGTACAATAGGCAAGCAACTTGGTTAGAAGGTAACAACTGTTGGTGCAATTATTAGAAAAATGAAGGAAACACAAGATAACTATCAATCTTCCTTGGTCTGGGGCTCCATGCAAGCTCTCAACTCGTGGGGTAAGGATGGTTCTGACAATCAGTCCAGAACTTCACAGGAGGACCTGGTCTACCTACTCACACCAGCAAATGTCCAGGCCTGTCTGAAGTTCAACAGTGATCCAGAGGAAGCAAGGGAGGTCATGTGGTCACACAAGACCAATATGGAACTTTTTGGTATGAACTTAACTCGCCGTGTTTAGAGGGAGAAGAAGGTTGAGTGCATCCCAAGAACACTGTCCTAACCGTGAAGCATGGGGATGGAAACATCATATTTAGGGGTACTTTTCTGAAAAGGGGACAGGACGACTGCACCGTATTGAGGGAGGATCAGCCATGTCATGTATCGCAAGATTTTGGCGAACAACCTCAGTAAGTTCACTAAAGATGGGTCGTGGCTGGGTTTTCCACAATGACAATGACATGAAACACACAGCCAGGGCAACTAAGGAGTGGCTCCATAAGAAGCATTTCAAGGTCCTTGAGTGGCCTAGCCAGACTCCAGAACTGAACCCCATCTTTGGACAGAGTTGGAACTCAATGTTGCCAAACGACAGACCCGAAACAGCGTCAAACCTGAAAGATCAAAATCCCTGTTACAGTGTGTGCAAACTTGGTCAAGAACTACAGGAAACATCTGACCTCTGTAATTGCAAACCAAGGTTTCTGTAATAACAATTAAGTTCTGCTTTTTAAAATTGTATCAAATACAAAAAATATTATTTAAAAAATCATACAATGTAATTTTCCCGACTTTTTAATTCTCTCAGAGTTAAAGTGTACCTACAATAAAAATTACAGACCTCTATATTGGTGGGAAAATGTGCAAAATCAACAGTGTATCATACAATAATTTTCCCCACTGTATATCACTACACTGTCTTATTGATACCAGGATTGATGAGTCTAATCGTATGTTAGGATGCCTTTACTTAAAAAATAATATTTAGTCATATTTCATTTTGAAATCTCCCCTATTTTTTATTGCAGCATATGCTCAAGATAAACATCAGAACAAAAATCAGAACAAATTATGTTGAAGCTATTTGAGATAATACGCTGTAAAATAAACTGTCAAATTTTCAGATATATTATTGATTTTCGATCATTTGGTTTATTTACTGTACTCATTTTGCTTTGTTCATATGTTCCAGGCATTGGTGACTCTGCAGGAGAAAACATGGAGGTGGATGAACCTGAGAGGAAGATGGGAGAGGAAATGAGATGGAGAGGAGGAGAAGAAGATCAGGAGAAACAAAGCACAGAACAACAGATGCTCCAACAAGTACTGGTCAGTGTATGAACTTTGGTTCTTGATCCTCCTAATTCTGGTAGCTTGTGCAGTGTTCTACGGTGTGCAATATTACCACAGTGCAGTTCGGTTTTAACTCAATGCTGCCGCTGCTCCAGTCAAGTAAGAGGCATAAGGGCAAAGTGACAGATTTTTATTAAAACTGTCATAGTTCTGTTCTGTTTGCATACTTTGTCTGCATATAATATATTTTATAGTTTTGGAAGAAGCAATACACAGTTACTCATTTTTCAGTTATGTTCTCCACAACTGCAGTGATTTGAGGCCAATAAAAAGTCCAGATACATAGATATATATACTTGAACGTAAATGTTTGTTTGAAAAGTTGGTCATATTACATCTTGATGAATCTCTAAAAGAATGAATTAGCAAGCATGCAGACCATCTCTGGACAACACTGCACAGTGAACAGTTATACCACTATTTCTGAGCAAACCAAACTTTTCTGACAGTCAAAGTTAGATTTATTTCCATAACGTTTTTTTTCTTTTCCTGAATACAATGCATCATACCTTGAAGCTACAGCAGCAGAAGACCACACTGAGTGCCACTCCTATCACAATCACAAAATTTTGACAGCAGAAGATTAGAAAACATTGCCTGGTCTGATGAGCCTCGATCTTTGCTGACAGTAGGATGATAATTTGGTTTAATTAACATAAAAGCATTAAGGATACATCCTGCCTTGTATGAACAGTTCAGGCTGGTCATGGTAGTGCATTGATGTGAGGAATATTTTTTGGCAACACCTTGGGCATCTTAATGCTGATTAAACATTGTAAACTGCGTACTGTTGCTTACTCCAGCCATTAGAGCACATTAGGGACGTGGTGGAACAGGAGATTTGCACATGATGCTCTCATGTCGATATCAACCAAAATTTCTGGGAAATGTTTTCAACACCTTGCATCTATGCCTCGCAAGAATTAAAGCAGTTCTAAAGACAGTTGTGTTCAACCTGGTACTAGCAAGATGTACCTAATAAAGTGGTCAGTGTGTGTGTGTGTGTGTGTGTGTGTGTGTGTGTGTGTGTGTGTGTGTGTGTGTGTGTGTTCATACATGATTGTATTGCAAATCAAGGAGTTTTATAGTGTAATAACATTTTTATCATAGCATAACCTACCTTAAACATGCTTAAAACACTTAAATTTACCTATCGTTGGAGGGAAAGTGAAAAACAAAAGTTAGTCCATTCAGAGTAAAATTTTTGTTGAATCTGTAAAATCATATTTCCATCATAAAGTCAAAATTTCATAATTAAATTTTTTCCTCTTTTATGAACCTGAATTCCCTCAGATTCCTTAAATCATTTAATGATACCCTGCACCATAAGGAAAGAAATATGCAAATTCCATTTAGTCTTTCTTTGAGGAACACTGGTTTTAAACATTTCAAAAATGTTCTCATGCTTTTGTTGACAAGCTGGAGATTGTCTGTCTGAAAGCTTGTACAAAGGGACGTTATGTTGTACGCACGTGTGTGTTTGTATGTGTGTACGTGTTAGTGTGTCTGTGTTTGGTTGTGAGGTGTATTTATTATATATTATATTTAATATTATATGTTATATTAGTTTTTGTTATATATCTTTAAGTAAATCGTCTTCTTGTTATTAACTTTGCTGTTATTCTCCGTACTAACTTTAGTACTAATACAGTACTAACTGCGGTACTAATACTATAACCACTGTAATTGTCATGCCAATAAAACTCATTGTAATGAGTGACAACGGGATCACTGACTGTCTGACTCTGTGTGTTTGACTGTGCAGCAAGAAGCGGAGCATGAAAGAACAGAAATGGTGACGAAGCAGAGAGAGACAGCAAGTGAGATGATGATTGAAAGAATGGATGTAAAGACAGAGGAGGAGAAGACAATAGAGGAGAAGGTTATAGGAGAGAGAAAGGAGGCTCAGGTTGATCTTCTGCACAAGTACATGATGGTGGTCATGAAAGAGAGACAGTACAATGAGCAGGTACTCAAAGGTGTTTTTCTCATAGATAATAACCTAAATGTAATCTAAAACATACATTTACAGTACATTTGTATTCTGGAACTAGTAAGCAGTTATAATGACTATTTATTCCATTGTGTTTTATTTTCAATACCTAACGTATATGATGTAATACCATAACAGAAAAAGACAACTGATAAAAAAACCAAACTAAAATCTGCGACAATCAACCGTGCTGGCACTTAAACTTGTGCCCTTTGCTAATTGGGACAGGTACTAAAGCAGGAAAAGATGGGTTAAAATGTGAATAAATATGCAATGATAATGAGCATATAGGCTAATTAAAGCAGAGGTGTCCAGATTCGCTTTACTAGGGCAAGTGGCCTAACAAAATCACTATTGTTATGTCACTTCATCTATTTAGTGAATAACAGGCTATGTTTCATATACAATTGGGACTGATTGGCAAGCAGAGGGATAAAACTATTTTGTTCTAAATTCTGTGTCCCCCCAGTACAACAAGTAGTCCTGAACTAAAGTAAAAGTGATGGAATTGAAACGTGAGTAATTGTGACAAGTTAGCAAGAACAGGCGAAAGGAATGCATTTAATTAAGCAAGGGAAGATTGGAAGTGAGGGAAATTAAGAAATAAGCTAAGGGATGGCAAGTATGAGACGGGATCTCTGGTGGTGCAGTGGTTAAAGTGCTGGACTATTGGCCAGAAGGTCTGGGATCTCAGCACTACCAATCTTTAACTTTGTGCAAGACCATGGATTGCGCATTTGCAAAATGCTGTAAATATTAATTGAAGGCAAAGGACATACGACCAGGAAATGTAAGTAATATATAGTATAGACAACCAAAGAGTGGAAAGTTTTAAGCCAGGCACAGTGAGGAAGGGAAAAAAGCGAGTGCTAGCCAGTGACCAAAAGTGTGTGAAAATTGAAGTAGGCAAGAACTGTTGGGAGATATTTTCCAGTTTTCAGTTCCTTCCTTCCTTGGCGAAATCACCAGTTTTACTTTTATACACACCATTATTCACATTGAACTTTTACTTTTTCCAATACAGTGCCTATAGACAATATTTATAACAAATCAAATGTTGTGTTTTCAATTTGTAAGTAAACGGCTCACAAAAATCATGTGGTATCATTGAAATCATGGAAAATCATTATATTAGGGAAATTTAATTTTGAAATATCCCCTAATATCCCCTTTTTGTAAGCAAGTATATTCCAGTCGACAAGTACACATGCAATACTTTTATGAGGACCGTAGCATAAATTGTGTCTAATAATGATGATGAATTTGTATGTTATTTGTATTAAATAAGCTTCTTGACCAACAAAAAAACTTGTATAGAGCACTATTAGAAAAAGCATATTGTCATCGAGCATAAAAACAGTCAAATTTATTTAACGGAAGCAATTACCACATCAAACGACTTCTCTGAATCAGTGAACCTAAAGAGAAAGGGATTATATTTAAGAAGACTGTGATCAGGGAAAGATAGCTTATTTCAAGTATACTGAACTTCATGCAGCCCCCATACTATCAAACTGGTGGCAGACTTCAGAGCATCGCCAATCCTAGGCAGCTCAGGGATCACAGGCCCCGACTGAAAGTAAAACAGCAACATTATACTCGCTGTTCTGCAGATATGGACTGTATACTGTCCAATTTTACCTTAAGTAATATGGGTCCCGAATCTAATATTGATCCTGACTCAGACTTTAAATAGCTATTGATTCTGAAAGCAATGTTAAATAATCCAAATAGAAAAACAAACAGTTGTGCTGAAGAGGAAACGAGAGCAACAAATAACTTTGAACATCCAAACATGTGGTGCTTGGTAGAACATTAAGACTCCTCTGTAATAAGTGTGTTTAAACCATGGCTAAATGCTGACAAAGTGTTTATCTTTAGCTTTCAAGGTTATAAACCATAAACCCATGTTGTAGGTTGATATAGAAATTCACTATCATGCTTAGTAATATTCCTGAAGAAAGCAATGCATTTGAAATGTGCATTTGATGGGTTATTACAATATTAACTTAATGAGCAAGCAGCTCTACCACATAAATTGACAATATAATTAAAAAAAACTTTACAATGGCAATTACCAAGGGGATTCTGGTTACAGATATCACCAACAAAATACGGGAGTGTTAGGAATTTTAGTAAAAGAAATATTACTAAATTCATCAACCATATCTCAAATGTGTCATGGAATTATGCTCTCGTTGAACCAAACAGCCAAATAAGCTATATTAATAAACTACTGACTAAAAAGGAATGTTATTATTTAAACAAATTCCAGACAAACTACAATTATATTAAAACATGGATAAGTTAAGTCCATTCTTAAGAAATGCCTTTGATATATGTGTGAGCCTTAACTGATCAAATGAGCATCAAATGATCAAATTCATCTTTACTCACTGGTATATTCCCTGACCAATTCAAATGTAATCCCAATTTAGTGGTTCAGAAGCTAATTAACAAAAAGGCAGTGGTTATTGTCAGTCAGTGTTCAGTCAATCTTCACTTCTGATCTAAAGACTAGAGTTCCTCAAGAGTCAGTACTGGGGCCAGTATTGTTTCTCCTTTATGTAAAAGACGTCCTCTGTTTTTAAACTTACATATGTATATGGCATTTACCATTTTCAAATCAGTCAATGCATTTTCTTATTTAAGCAGAACCCACTTCCAGACCATTTCCAAAACGTATTTAAGTATAAATCCATCACTCCTCTACCACAAATGTACATCTGCTTCCTACAGAACCTCATTAAGTCAATTCACAGTTTCACATAGAGGAAGTGGAACAGTTTGCCACTTTCTTGTAACAGTTTCATTTGTTTCAAAAGACTAGCTAAAGATAATGTTTTTGATTGCTATTTTATTCAATGCTAACCCATTTAACTTTGTATTGCCGTTTTTCATATTCCTTCTCTATGACTAAATGTAAAATATATTTATTGGTATTATACATATAATAAGTATTTTTTTCCAGAACTTGGTGAAAGATGACTCTGAGATCCAAAGTCCTAAACCTATAGGTTTATCTGACCATGGAGAAGACAGGTAAGGTTTGTGTGTAAGAATTGTGCTTAGTGGATCAGTTGGTACAGTATCATTCCAGCTGATTTGAGCTAAAGATTTACTTTAATAAGTTTGAAACCTTGACCATTTGTATCAAATATTCTAAAATAGATGTAATAAAAAATAACATTTGTAAAAACGTACTGTAAAATAATTGTACTTTGTTGGGCCAGGTCATTGTTGGTTATATTTTATGGTAATCTAAAGAGGATTTAATACAATGTGAATATTGTGTCAGATTTTAATTAGATTTATATTTTTTTCTAGTAATACTTTGTGTGTTGTCATTACTGTAATAGTTTTGTAGATTTGTAATTTGAGTTTCTCTTTGTCCTATAGCATTGATACTATTTCCCATGAGGCAGACAACGACGTGTTTTGGTGATTCACTCTGATCTAATGATGTTTATTGCATACTGTGTAATTTAAGTGTGATTTTATATTGCCATGTTATATAACACTTTTCCACAAACCAATTCATGTAATGTAGCTTGCACTTTCGTGCAATGTAGCTTTACATTATGTTAGAAATAGGGTAAACACTTTGAACATAGTTATTTGTATGTGTTTGTATTTGTATCATTATTTTTTTAATATTGCATTTTAACGTGTAAGAATAAAGTTGGTATGCAATATATCCAGCTATAATACATGTTGTAGGAGTAATTTGCAATTTTAACATATTTATTAAATATACATTTATGTATTTTAAGAATATTACAAATTTTCTGTGCTTTTTACAATGGAGCATTGTCTTAAAGCAGCTTTACAATTTTAGTTTCTTGTGGAATCTAAGGCTAATCACGAAAGCATTATATGTATTAATTGAGTGTTATTGTACAGGTGCTCCCTGATTTACGATGGAGAAATGTTCTATTATTAACTGAGGAGGTTAACGAGTGTTTGGTTGAGCGGTCTATACTGTATTATAGCAGAGCTTTTGAAGAGTAACTTATTGTTTAATACGTTTACATTAACCTAGAGTTGGCTAAATAATGATCACAAAGATTTGTTTTAGAATAAAACCATTTTATAAAAAATTCATGTAATTTAGTTATAGGGTAGAGTATTGGATTGAAAATAAAAGTCATTCAATGTATTTATATAGGGCTTTTTACAATGGAGCATTGTCTCAAAGCAGCTTTACAATCTTATATTATCTGAAAAGGCCAATCCCAAATTAAGCAAGCCTAGGGCGACAGTGGAAAGGAAAAACTCCCTGAAGTGGCAGGAAGAAATCTCGGGAGGACCAAGACTCAACAAGTATTAAATAAATACTAAATGTATATTAAATTATAGCAAAATTAGGTTAATAAATCAATGACAAATTAATGATAACATTTAAATTAGTAATAGAATAAATAAACTAAACTATAAAACAAAATAGATTCTAAAGTGAGTCCTTAGTGGGAGGCCCTTAGTAAAAGTTATTTATGGCGCTAGCATAGATGCTAATGCTAACTGCGGTTGGCAGTCAATACAACCCTATTTAGGACCCATTGCGACTTGTTTGCAGTAAAAATACAGTACTGTAGATGTACAAAATACAATTAAAATGGAAGAGAACCTCATTGAGCAACGCTAATTGTGAATCTAAATGACTCTGAATCGTGAATTGAGTCATGCAGCTTGACTCACCTTTTGAGATGGTCATGAACCGAGGTACAACTCTAGACAGCGCTTTACATGTATAGAAATACTGTTATGTTAATTTCCTTCAAAGACTTAATTTCATTTCATTTACAAAGATGGCAAAAGACACGAGCTTTCCATGATTTAGTTTTTTTTTTTTATTTGTATCATTTAACCAAAACATTTACCAGTTTTAGAAAAAGAAACATTAGATTATGTGACATATCATTGTATCTATTTGGTCATTCAAGCCTTGAAAAGTAATTACAAACAATGCAATCATATTCGCTGCTACCAACCATTAAGATAGAAAGTATGTCATCATAAAACAGTTTAAAAGAAGAGTACCAATTGACATAAAATAATAAAATTCAAATATCCATTAAACATCCTATCAGATAGCAGTGTCATGGATTAATAATACTGAATTAATATGCTACAAATTCTATAAGCACTATATCTAAAAAGTAACGGTAACTTAGGCAATTAAAAGTAAAAATGGAAATAAACCAAACATTGCCTATCACATATGAGAGTACAGCTGACTACATAGTGTAGGGTTTCATGCAGTTACTCACTGTAAGTATCTTTTACCCCACAATCGTTCATATATAAAGAATATATTGTTTATTTATGAAAAAAATACAAAAAGTATTAATTTATTGCCATACTGAACTGTTGGGGCAAAACAGTTTTGAATACTTTTGGTCCAGTAAGGATGAAGAAACTTTTAGAAAAACACTTAAAAAAGGGTTCATGGCGTAAAAGTGTGCAATTGTATTTTCAGTGAGGAAGCAACACTATATTTTTGAATGAGAAAAAAGGCTGAGTAAAATATAAAGTTGAAAGTTTTTTTCTTTAATGAGCTTGTAAAGAACTATCAATATATTGTTTACTAGTAACTGTAAACCACCATTACAACATTTACAAAAAAACACATTCTAAAGAAATATTTATTCAGACCAAGGAAATAAAATTGTTTTGAGCCATAATCTTTAAAATGTGAGAATTATTATTACATTTTAGAAATTTATTTTTCAGAGAAAAGTAGCTTTTGAAATGTAGTGTTTCTAATGTGATTTAAAAAAATCAGTACATTTTAACATTGATCAAAAAATCATTTGAAAATTCTTTTAAAAAATAGTGGTTTAATTCATAAAGGAAAATGTACCACAGCAACCTGCTCAATTTTGTTTTTAATTAAGTTTTGAAAAAGCTTGTATCTATTTCTATTGGGTTTTTTACATTTTTTGTTGATGTTGTACATCTTGCTGGTTATTTTATTATATTATTTGGAATAGAAAATCATTATTGAACTTTTAGATATTTGTGCCTTAAAAGTGGTTATCCTCTGAGGTAGACCTTTAGAATTTTTAATGTGGGAAAAAACTTAAAGTTCATAATTCACTAACCACAAACACAAGAAAGTCACTTTTGACTAGTGCAGCACTTTAAAATTCAGCAAAGATGGAATAAAGCATATAATATGACTAGAGGGTGGGGGGTGACACCTCTGGAAATTGGGAGTTTTCATAAAACATATACTGCTCACAAAGTTTAGGGGATATTTTATCATTTTTGTGAGGAGTATATAATTGCCCATGTGGCACATTTCCAAACAAAACTAACACACAAACATTTTTAAAAATAATTTGGACTGATCTATGATTAAGAAAGTTACCAGATCAAATTTTCAAGCTATTAAGAATTTTCCACCTTAAAACTAAACATTAAAAACAATTCAAAGACACAAGACTGGCATGCAGGACAAAACGAGGTAGGGTGTGAATGTTAGTGCAGGTAGTAGTGGTAGCCATTAGCCTTGGAGAAGCAGTGTAAGCACAGTGATAATGAAGGACAGGTGTTAGTAACGTTTTTGTTGTTGCTGCATTTATTTCTTTGTTTATTTTCTGGTTGTGCTAATCTTACGAGTAGGAATTGAGACATTCTTTTGAATGTGACTGGATGTCCTGCAGCTCTCGCTCCTCTTTCATTTTGATGTCTTGGTAAGCATGCATGTGACTCGCATCCTTTAGGTAGGCCCAATTCGCAGAGAGGATCATGAGGTAGTGGATCTGAGAGAAAAAGAAAGCATTTAACTGCAGCCAAATACATAAAAAAAGCAAAGCGCAATACATGTAACAACACACATGGACTGAAATGCATATGATTAAAAGCAGCAATAAACCTCTTATTTTATATATATATATATATATATGTGTGTGTGTGTGTGTGTGTGTGTGTGTGTGTGTGTGTGTGTGAGTGAGTGAGTGTGTGTGTGTGTGTGTGTGTGTGTGTGTGTGTG
>JAUZST010087221.1:0-19886 GCA_034779995.1 Parotocinclus haroldoi
GTAAAGCTGCTTTGAGACGATGCTACATTGTAAAAAGCGCTAT
This sequence comes from Parotocinclus haroldoi, assembly GCA_034779995.1. NCBI lineage: Eukaryota > Metazoa > Chordata > Actinopteri > Siluriformes > Loricariidae > Parotocinclus > Parotocinclus haroldoi. Next base: position 44 of record JAUZST010087221.1, read on the forward strand.
ATAAATAAAATTGAATTGAATTGAATTGAATGTTGATATAAATATCAGTGTATTTATCTGCATTAATGCTGCCATCGCTGAGGTATAAATGGCCTTTTCTTCTTTTGGACTTGTTGCTAACAATAGTCTGGATTGTCCTTTTCGGCTTTGGATTAAACTCCAAAGAAGACTTTTGCCTGAAGTAATCCCAGAACACCACACATTCAGTTACATATTGCAGAGGCTGAGAGGGTGAAACTGGTGAGACCAGAAATGGGATTAAGGTATGGTGCCATAGATCACAAACTATTCAATCAGGCTACAATAAAGGGCAACTTATACTAAAATTTGCTGCTTAAAAAACCTCAACTCTTCCGGGAAGGACTCGACCAGTCGATTTCTTTAAACGAATAACCCAAAATCCCTTTCATTCAGCTACAGTAGTAATGGTGAAGTCAGACATCAATCCAGATCGAATTTGGTGATCCCAAAGGTGTTGGATGAGGTTGAGGTCAGGGATCTGTGCAGACCAAACTTGTTCTTTTTTGATATTGTGCAAACTGCAATGTATTAGACTTTAGACTTTTTTAGACTTTAGATGTTTATTTGTCACATACATAGTTATACATGTACAATATGTAGTGAAATGTTTTGTGCAATTCTTCAGGATGTGGTATATACATAAAAAGGAAATAATAATAGTAATATAAAACTATTTGTAATATATACATGGGAGGGCAGTAGTGATGTGCAGGTATGTAAAGTGCAGTGGTGCTGTTAGGTAGTGTTTAAGGCCCATGTGTGGTAATTGTCTTATTAAGAATCAGAATAGCCTGAGGAAAGAAACACCTCCTTATTCTCTCTGTCCTGGTCTTAAAAGCGTGGTAACGATTACCTGACCTCAGCAATGAGAAGAGTCCATAGTTGGGATGGCTCAGGTCCTTCACTATATTCCTGGACTTGGTACAGCACCACTTGTTGTAGATAGTCTGCAGGTCAGAGGGCTCTGTGTGTGATGCGTTCAGCCGAGTCCATCTGTACTACACAGTGCTGTTCCCAAACCAATCTGTAGTTTGTTGTGTGTTGTTCCTGGTGAGATTACTTTCAATGATGCAGGTGTAGAAGTTCTTCAGTGCCTTATTAGAAAGTCCCTTAAGCATCTGATATGGTACAGACACTGTACCATACCACTGTATTCTTCACCAGGCTGTTGATGTGGTGTGTCCATGTCAAGTCCTAATCATGTAATGTGCACTACTAGATATTTGAAGCTTTTCACCCGTTTTTCTCTGCTCCTCGGTCTCCAGGTTTCAAATCGTTATGAAAGAATGTTATTATCACTTTTTCTGTTTCTTTAGGTTGATTCATGCGCTGACAAATATCCGCAAGTAATGTTCAATTAAAAATCTGAAAATATGGCAAATATGCCTTGTACCTCTAATGAGATTATCGTTTCAACTCTATCTGATTTTTATATGACAAAATAAATACATGAATTATAATATAACAGATGAGTTACTGTCTCAGATTTTACATCTAAAAAATGGATCGATATAATAAAAGTGACTTGTAGAGTTCACATGTTTAAAAACGCCTGTCTGATCCACTCATACCAGCAGAACACAAATTAACACAAACACAGTGTGATCATCAGCAGTCCTGACCTTAAGCCCTTGCAACCAGTGCTGTGCTCTGAATGATAGCACCTTACCTGTGCTGGTCCTGACCATTAGAGAACAGAGTAAAGGAAGAAACAAAGTCTGTAATGAAACACATGGACTACAGTCTGTAGTTGTAGAACTATAAAGTTCTTCTGTATGGAAAAGGAACTGATAAAGTAGACAAAGCGTGTAGAAACAAGATGTGTGTATATAGCCCAGTGAAACAGGAAGTCATGTTTTACTGCTTAAAAGTACCTAGATACTAAACTTAAAAACATCAAATATAATTGGGAACATGTTTATTTAATACTGTATTTTGTATCTAAGAATGCACAGGACTGCCAATAATTACAATAACATTTTAATAAAATAACAAAAAATAATCGTTTCTTAGTGAGTGATTTCGTTTCTCAGAACAAATTTCCTCCATTTAAAGGGTCAACCGTTTTAGTTTTAATTCTGATTGATGGTTTAAACCAGCGGGTGAACTTTAAAGAGACTGGATTTGTAATGTTTTAACTAATGAGGCATCTCTTCACTCTGTACTCACCTTGTTCTCTTTTTACCTTTTGTTTTAGTTACATTTTGTTTCAAACATGAAGAAGACAATGATGCACTGAGAGGAAAGCACTCTGGATTTGATTAAATTTGCTTGTTTTCCTTCTTTATTTTTAACGTTGGTCCTTTAGCTACCACAAAAAAACAATTTTAGAATGATGAAATAGTATTTTAAATACAATTATCCTCTTTAGACATATCAGAATCTATGAACACTCAAGAATAAGGTGTATGGAAATGGCCCGTGTCCTCCTGTCCACCCGGGAGTAATAACCTGGCATGATAACTGCTAATACATTGGTGCAAATGCAAATAGGAAATAAAATTGTGTTTCTTACATTTACTTAACTCCCATTTCCATAATGGTGTGACTGGCCTTTTCCGTGGAATTAACGCTGATTTTGTGCTCTACCTGCTGTAGAGCAGCCCTCCAAAGGATTTTCTGCTGAGGTCTCGATATCCTAGAGTGGCAAAATATTTGCAGATGTGCATGTTTTTTGCATTATTTAATTTTACCTGTTATTATTTACTTAATTCTAACTAATTAATACAAATGTAATTATTTCCGTTAACATCTAGGGCACCCAAGGAGGATGTATACCTTTTTGAGTCTTGGCCGTCCCGCCGTTCTTCCTTACAACTTTGAGGGACTTTTTTTCCTTCCACTGTTGCCCAAGGCTTTCTCAATTTGGAATTGGTCTTATATTATAATATAATGTCGTAAAGCTTTTTTGAGGCAATGATCCATTGTAAAAAGCTCTATAGTAATAAATGTGACTTGACTTGAATTATTTGGGTTTGGACTTCAGGATGCAGCCCCAAAAAAGCTAGCATGAAACCCAAGTTTTCTCTGGTCAGCTTCATTTTTTGTTAATAAACATCCATTCTTGCATTGCAAACAATGTTGAGATGGTAACAGTACCATGGCAGACCCTTTCTTTTTAATTTGTTGACAACAGTCTGGATGCTATTTTTTCATCTTTGGTGCAGAACACATGGCACCCATTTCTTCCAAAACTGATGTTCAAAACTTTAAATGGTCAGCAGTCCTGACCTTAAGCCCATGCCCCATTTTATGGTTTCAAATCTGACACTCAGGTGTCTGAGCTCTACAGTCTTGTACTAAGCATATACTAGGTGTTTAGTGAACATCTGAGTCGATATAAGTGGATGATTTTGATGCTAACGCTGCAGCTGGTGGTGAAGTCAGTGCTGACACTGATCTATGGATCTCATTCGCTCTGTTTGTACTCTGAATTAGTTCTTGATTTCCATTGCGTCTGGCCACTAAAGCTCGCTTCCCTTTGGGACGAACCACAAATGGATTCCTTTACTACTAATCATCAGTAGATTGCTTCCAGGAGCTGTTTTGTGTCCAAACTGTTTTTCTGATGCCTCTTTCTAAATTAATTGATTTGGAAAGTCAGTGCCTCATGATGGACGGAAGACAAAGGACAAAATTAATTTTATACCAATGGCAAGGCAGTCGTGGTTGTTTTTAGATAACAACAAACAAACCCAGTTTATATGTCAGTAGCTTCTATCTATCATGCAATGATGTTGAGTTTCTGTCCAAAAGTTTGTTGCCAGGGTGGTTTGTTGAAATTAACACAGCCTTTTCCTCAGCAGTGTCTGTTCGCACTTTTGAATGCTTACTTTTTAAAACATTAAGTCAAACTCATTATTTCTGTTCTGCTTTTTGAGCAGAAGATTGTCTCATTGTTTTTCAAATATCTATTCTCAGTAAGAATCTAACTGAATTGCCCATTGATTACATGTAATTGTTGTAATAAACTAAAATGTAATACAAATAAAATGTGGAATGTGTGTAAATAAATATAATAAAAACAATATTAAAGATAATATTATGAAGAGTGCAATTAAATATAAAAAACAAAACCACAGTATATATAATGGTCAACAGAAGCTAAAAATGAAAATCAAAAGAGAATATTTTTTAAAGAAAAATAATAAAATCTATTAATACTGTAAAACTATAATCATTATATTCTAAAATATATATAAAACATAGTATAACAAGAGTATAATAAAACAGAGTATACAAAACTATAAAACAAAAGGCAATAGTTTATATGAATACAATTTTGTATATAATATGGTTTAATATGTATATCAAAATCCAAAGTCCAATAAATAAAGAAAAAGAAAAGATAAACCTTTATTAGCCCCACAGTGGTGAAATTCAAAATGTAAAATGCAAAAATGTATATTAATAGAATAAAAATATAAACATAAGGAAGGACCTACGATATGGTTTTTTACACTTGGACTGAAGCAATCTGCCACTGAAGGAGCTACCTAGTGCTGCCAGGGAGTCTTGCATGGGGTGGGATGGGGTACCACCGCCTGCACTGTGTCTTTATGATGATTCACCGTCTTTATGATTTTGTTCAGTCTCTTCGTGTTCATTCCATTGAAATGAAGACCTCTGTGTCAAAGAAGGTCTTTAGGAGTGCACCCTGTCCTCCAAATGACCTTAGTCTAATCAGCATTTAGAATCTGCTCTGGCCTTTCCTGTAAAGTGCAGAGGAGTTGATTGACCAGTCCAATTTGTTATTTAAATGAACATGTACTTATAAGAGTTCACTCTTACAATGTCAATTCCCTGGATGTTCACAGGGGATCTTCCCTGAGTTTATCTGTAGATGGTTCTGCAGACACCAGTCCACAAGGTTTTGAATCAGTCATCTGTACTCGCTGTCCTCCTCGTTGGTTAGAAGTCCAAAAATCGCGGAGTCATCAGAGGACTTCTGGAGGTGACAGGTCAATGAGCTGTACATAAGGTCAGCAGTGTACAGTGTGAAAAGGAATGGTGCCAGGACTGTTCCTTGAGGCACCCCTCAAGTTACATTAGTAATTAATATTGGTCTTAATTGAGGTTGAATTCTAAACTGAATTTTAAATTATGCATTCTTTGACAGTCTAAACAATCTTATTATAAATATGTAGCACATATTTTAAACATTTGTTCCCTTCTGTTTCGTGCTTTTACCCTTTACCTAAAAAAGAAAAAAATGGCAGTACAGTCCTACATGAAAGCAGGCAGCAGATCTGTTTAGGGTTTGCTGAGCTGCAATTTCCATACAATTCTGCATAATCCTCTCTGCAGATTCCATTCTCTGTATATCACCAGACGAACAGATCAGCTCTGGCAGACTCAGAATAGTTTTTTGAGTTTCTGCAAGTTAAAAAAAGTGTGATTTTTTTTGCTCTTTTTAAGACTGTATGAATGATACCTGAGACACACTGACTTAAATCCAATCACTTATCACCACAGGAGGATGCACAAATACTGAGGAGGAATTTTACATCACATTTGGATTCCTTGAACAGGGTTGCCAGCAGGGATGTGTTCTGGCATTTATTGTTAGGTAAGCTAAAGGTTTGCTTCCTCCTTATTTATAATAAATTAACCTCAGAATGTTTGAATATATTTAACAACCAAACGACCCTATATGGACCCTATGGATATCACAGCAATTTCTATCAACACAGATCTGCTGATTTAAATACAGCCCAGTACTGATATAAATAATGCAACTCTATGAACGAGTAATAAATGATTCAATTCTATATATTCGATTAAACTGGCCCTCACCAGACTGGCAGTGCTATTGAACGATTTTCTGTACATCCACAGAACAATCACAAAAGCTACAGATTTGTGTTACTCAGTGTTAAAAAACAGCTAGTGTCAACAATCATTTCGAAAATCTAAATTGACAAAAAATGTAGAGAGTTCCAATAGCTGACTGTTGCATTATTTCTTGTTATGTCAAATGAAAAAATGGAAAAAAAAAATAAAAAGCACCCTGAACTGCAGAATGGTGAAGGCTATTTTTTGGAAAGCAAGCTCTAATCCGCAGTCTTATAGTGTAAAAGAGCTGTTTTGCTTATTACTAATTGAATACATCTTGTTATAAATTAAATACTTACTAAGCTTATAAGTTCCCCAAACAAAATGAGTCACCGTGTTTAAGGTGGTAGTAACTTCAGGCTCCTGCAGATGGGTTGCACGAGAATTATCAAGTTATAAATGTGTGGTGTGCGATGAGATTTATTGCTTAAGAAGAGGTGGTACAGTGCAGTGAATGTCTCAATAGATGTGTGGAAAATGGGTCACAAATGGAGTTATTGCATTTGGGTGTGCCAAAGGCCATAGTGTGAAAAAAGTAGTTGAAATTGCAGGGACCACCAAAGTGGCAAAATCCCAGTCTACAGAAAAGTCTCATCAGTTGAGCTTCTGAAAGAACACTGTGCCGAGAGCCGCATACCATGAACATACAGAGCAGAGTGGCACTTGTGAGGATTTTGCTGACTTCTGCTCCCTAAGTTGTGTGAGTACAGTGGGATAAAAGACAAAAAAACTGGACACCTGTAATCTGGTCAGTATCGGTTTCCTGCTGAATGTGAGTGATGCATCTTTTTAATCGAAGACTTCAGGAAGCCTTTAAGCCTAAGTTTAAGGTGTGCTTTAAGCTGGAGGAGATTCTGTGATGTTTTGGGCTGTTTAAAATATGCAGAAATGGGTCGTTTGGTTGAGGTAACAATACACTTGAAAAACTGGATCACAAAATCCCCACACATTAAACCTCTTGAAAATTTGTTGGACTACCCGGAACAACAAGCAATACAGAACATTTCTTGTCACCTGCAAACTTGCCCAGTCCATGCAGCTGTAATACATGCTTGAGGAGGTATTGTCACATAAACAGGTGGTTCCAGCAATTTAACTCTGGTACGATCATCTGAACTTTAATCACGTATTCAATGCGCACACCTGGGACTCGTTTATTACTCATTATTTATACTCCCTCCTTGCTTTGTTTCCTCACATAGTCTTATGGTGGCTACCTCGTGGTTAGCGCCTTGTTTCCTAGCTCCTTGTTTTATGATCTTTTTGTATTTTAGTTTATTACTTTTACTAACCGTTTAGGCTTTGGTTTCTGTTCCCTGTCCACGCTCTGTCTCGTTTCCTGGACTTTGTTTTATGCTGTTGCTCATCCTCGGACTCTGTTCATGCCATGTACCGATCCTTGGAAGTTGTTTATGCCATGTACAGTTCCTGGGACATATACTGCCTAATTTTTGCCTGGTGTTTTCCGGCCTGCAACTGTACGCTGCATTTGTCTCCGCCATTTCCACGTCACGTTACAGGTATTATATCCCATTAGGCACGTTTTAGTCACATTTATATCATTTTGTAAATAAATTCAATTATTGTTCTGAAATATGTTTACCTTATTTAATGTGTTAGTTTTGTAAGCTTAGATGAAATAAATGTAAATGATAAATCTAAAGTTGCTTTGCAACAGTGCTCTAAACACAAGTTTTCTGCTTGTAGTTCACAACGTAACTTTCACAGGGACCGTTGTGAAACTGAAGTACATTTTCTTCCCTGCAGGGCATCTGCATTTGCTAGTTCTTTGAGCTAAAATGAAAATAAATGAAGAGGTGACAGGACTGGGCCAGCACAGTGGGATGGAGGAAATGCTAAAGTAGCTGAAGAAATTAGCACATTCCAGCTCGGTGTTTCTTCACAGCATGGTGCTGGCTCATGCTCCAATGCCCTGTTCTGGGGTGGAAGAGTGAACATGGTTTTGAAGTTTTCTGGCTGTACTGGTTATTCTGGTACAGATATTTCGAGGGCTTATTAAAACATCCCGTGCTCAATCACACTGGGACTTTTAGGGGCGTCATTTGAAAATCCACACAGGCAACAGCCAGGCTGCAAACCCAGGTCTCTGAAACTTTACCACCCATAATTCAACTCTATTAATAATTTAACTGTTTCCACAGTTTATCCCTATTTTTTCACTTAGAAGACACAGAGTGAAGGTAAATTGTGGCCTGGGTGGGACCCCAGTCAAAGGGATGACTGAGTACGCAGTTGCAAAAGCACTTAATGATTTTCAAGTAATACAGGCAATTTTTATGCAGGATTGAAAACTGAAAAACTTGCCGTCTGTAGGCTACGGTGGTATTTAGTGTGAGCTACCCTTAGCATCTGAAAGTCACTTGATCAGGAAAGGTCTTTTTGGAAGGGCAATAGCCAAGAAACCGCTTCTGTAGAAAGGAACAGAGGACATCAGTGGAAAATATGATTATGGTATATCAAATTAAAGTTTGAAAGTTTTTGTTCAATTGTCAGCAATATATTAGATTTGGTCACTACAGATTTTCTAAAATAAAAATTCTAGTGGTGGTCCAGGACTTTTGCAATGTACCAGAATAGAATAGAATAGAATTAAATCTTTATTGTCATTATACCAAAGGTACAACAACATTGTATCCAATTCCTGAAGAGTGCAAAATAGAAAATATAAGAAAAGACAAAAACTATATAAAATATGACAAAAATATATAAAATATGCATAGAAATGCGTTGCACAAAATGGTAGATGAGATGCTTGAACAACATCTGAATCCTGTCTTACGCTCTGTTAATAAAACGTTAGGAATTTCAGGAGAACATTTGGTCATTTAGGAGATGCCATTATGCAGAGCGACTGATGCCTTTCTATTATCCAAGCAATTTTAGCAAGGACCCAACAGGGGAAACTTGGGGGAAGGTTAAACTTATGAACAAATGAAATGTAAAGGAAAATCACCAGTCATTCACCCTAAGTCTGCTGAGCTATGAAAAAGCAACCACTGAGAACTTTGGGTTACAAGGGAGAAAGTGACAGAGATCAGGATGGTGCATGAGCCTTGAAGATCTGTCGTTCCTTTGTCAGATAGATTCATCCGCTTCAGTTCTCCAGGTGGCTTGTAGCCATCACTTGTCATGCTTATTGATCCTCAAATTCTAAGCGTGTCTGGTCATTCAGTTTCCTCCTGCTGCAGACTGAAACTTTGTAAATTAGGTATAAGGAATCCAGGACCTGACAATCAACAAAGCATCCATATTCGGATAAGCTGAGATGGACATAGTGCCTCGATAATATTCATGTCATAGATGATACATTGATCCTCTGTCATGGACTAATACATGTCGCATTCACATTGGGGGAATGAAGAGATGAGGCTTGATAATGAAGGCCAAATTATGACACAACTTCATTTTCCTGCATGGATGGAAAAGCATCAGCATTTAAACCGGGCCATCATGTGGAACAGCCTAGGTGCAGCTCAATATGCCTTTTCAATAGTCTGCTGTCACCTCCCAGGCAGAAGTGCACAGAAAAATCTGGCCTTGCCTTTGTTATTTCTAGTCTCCGGCAATTTTCACGCAAAAGACACCTTTCAGCTTTTGGCATGACAGCCCTTGATATGGTCAATATGCTCACCATGGCAACGCAATGTTTTAAAAACACAAGACTATGAATGTGGGCCTTATCTTACGTGCAGGTGTGAAGGATGCAGACAGATAAGGTCTTTTATATTGGTCGAGGATGGTGACCACAGCTGGCCGGGTCTAAAGATAAGCTCTACCAACCAGATATTGCAGGAAATCAACCTCATAGTGAAGTCAAAGCTGAATTTTGTTTAAATTTAGCACTGCATTATGTTTCACTAAACTGTAAAGTCATTCAGAAAATGAGATTCCACATGCATGTGAAAGAAGCAGGTTTTAAACTGATGCATGTTATTACACAATTTAGTCTCCACAATGGCTCTGTAGTTCACTGCAAGAATGTATCATTTTCATCTCTTGATATTTTTAATATCATTATCATTTTCTTTCACTTGTGTATTTATTTGAGATTCATGTAATGAAATAATTTAATGCCATATCAAATGTGACTGGAAGCAACGTTTTAGTGTTTGGCATCATAGCATGAGCTCACAAGACAAATAAATTAGTCAATAATCAAAGAACCTTACTTTAAGCTTCAAACACACCCTGCTGTGGTACACAGTGGTCTGTCAGTCAATTATACAGGTAGTCTCTGTTTTAACAATGGTCTGGTTTGGAAGTTCCCTGAGTGGGAATCTGATCATAAACATACAAGAGAAACTGGATTTGGAATTTGGATTTTTCCCAGGGGAAGCGCTATGCAGTACGATATTTTCCTGCACTTTTGAGTGGAGTGTGTGACTCAGGATGTGAGATAAAGGGAGTAATAAGCACTGGGAAACAACGGAGGAGAAACCATGGCTATGACAATAACTTTTTATTTTATAGTTATATAAAATATAGTATATAGTATTATAGTATTTAAAACCTATGTGAGAATTTATTATAAAGTTAGCTATATGTTAATGATTTTGCCTAACTATAGGCAAGTGTTGTAAGCGTGTTTAAGGTCAGCTACACTATAGGGTATATTAAACTCAAAATATTAAACTCTTCAGTTTACGATGTTCAGCTGACTATCATGCTGGCACTCTCCATGCTCCACGGATCATACCCACACACACACGCGCACACGATCACCTTAGCGTTCTTATTAATGTACACACCTGTTTCGCATCCGTTTTCACGGACCGAGTTCTAAGTGTTTCCTTTTTGCGATATCTTCTTGCTTACTTACCGTTGCCGACTGCTATTCCGTTCTCGACTCCTGCTCCTGCCTAGCCCCTGTGGATCTGTTTGGTTTGTCTGGTTTTCGACATTCCATCCTACGATTTCTGGATTACGTTTCTAAATAAAGCCTCCTGTTTACCTGGTATGTTGCGTTTGTCTTCGCCATATTTACTTCACCCTGACACAATGGATTTGTCATGATCTGGAAAGTAGGCAATGTGTGAAAATCTATAGCTGTTATTTCACTGTTAGCTGTAAGTAAAAGGGATGGTCTTGTGTGAATGTTTTCACTGCATGAGTAGTGATTTGCATTACAGTTTAAAAATCCAAACCGTATTAGTTTCTGGGACTGAACGCTGAATGACTGTGTGCTCTGTTCTGACATTCTTATTCACATCAGCACAGTGTGAAATCTCATTTCTCTATAATGGGATAAAGGGAGGATTTCAGCAGTGAAGGCTTCATTGGCTTATTGACCGTAGTTCGGATAATTACCGCCGTGACTGTCATTGTCGTGTGCTTACGACCTCCGTATTAGTTCATGCAATTATCTGCCTGTTGCCCCACAGCTATGTTCAAGTGGATCGGATATCTTTCTTTCCATTCATGCATGAAGGTGGGCTGAGCGTGAGATCACGTTATGACGTATAGATCAGGTCGTCTTTCCTTATGGATAATCTCATGAAATAAAGTATGCAGTGGTATGATGAATACACAGAGGTCACGTGACGTTACATGGCTAAACTTCTGCGGACCCCCTTTATAATTGGCCACACGCCCTACCAGCTATAATTAGTCATGAAAGCTGTAGAATAAGTCAGTGATGTTAATAACTGCACTGGTTAACTGTTGGGAAATACAAACTCCTCAAATAGAATCAGTAAAGGCTAAAGCATCGAGCTCGTAAACATCTTAACATCTTAGTTCATGCGGAACAACTGAGATTGCGTTCTAATAGATAGGCAGCCCTACACAAGCCTAAGCTCACCGCAATAAAATGTCACCCATTTGATAAAGTGGTGTGCAACACACCTCATTGAAATATGGAATAAAAGAAACCCAATGTTTAATGTGTTCTTTTGCTCTAAACACTTAGTAGATGTTCTTATCCAGATTTATCCTTATCCTTACAGCTGATACAATCCTATAATCCAAACAATTGTGGGCTGAATGGATGAATGTGTAGAATGAACTGGAGACCAAAAGCTTTTAAGTAAACAACATTAGTGTAACTTTGGAAAGCACTTAATGGTAAACTAAACTATATCAAAACCTTTTTGTGGTGCTGCCACAAAAAAACCCAGCACAAAATCATTACAACTTTCCACATCATGAATAAAATTTTCTATTTTGCATCATTGTAAATCATTTAGCAGCGTCAAGTTTTTTTCTCTCACCAAACCTAATATAAAATCAATAAAGACTATTAGAGGCGATGTGTATGAAGACAATCTTGGTCTATTTAATATCAAGTTTATCTTCAAACTCCAGCAATCAAGGACACAGAAGAAAGTCAGCATGAATTTAAATTGTTTTCTGAGTTGTTTTCTGACAAGAAATTAAAATGCATCTTTTCTCCAAATCATCTGAGGTGTTTTATCAGCTGTCTGTGAGTCGAATGCAGAATAACAACTCAAGCAGGTAAACAGTGAGATAAATACTTAAAGGCTGAAAATAATTGAAACCACAATCAGCACACTTTCAGAATCTTATCAAGTCAAATGGAGCAAATATTAAAGGAAAAGCCTTGAATTTCAATAGAGCAGAATAGCAGAAATGTGACATCAGAGGGGAAAGCAATCGCCTATTAAATAGTCACAAAATATTCATTCATTCACTGTTGTAATGGAATAACAAAAATATATATATATAATCGCACGTTAGGTACAGTGAGACACGAGAGAATGTAACCTGACATTATGTAACAACAATACATACAGTAATAACAAAACAAACCATTTGTACATAGAAAGATGCACAAACAAAGACATTATATTTTAAGGAATAAAGAAAAAAAAATAGTAAACAATACAGAGAAAATAAGGGTTGTTCCTGCCTTGTGCCCTGTGTCGCAAGCAGATCTGACTAGGACATAGTATAGTGGATAAGATAAAGAATAAATTAATGAGAAATAATACAAAATGGCTAACAATGTCTGCAAATGCACAATTTTGCGTGTGTGTCATAAATATGTGGATCGTCTGAATTAGAATTAGTAGAAGTAGAATTAAGGATTAATAAAAGGCAGCTGTTTTTTGATCAGCATATACCATCCTAACATCACAGTGTGTAATATACAGACAGACAAACAATTTAAACTAATAATACTGCATAATTAAGAATACTTTTCCTTAAAATTAGCCCAGACCAAGACATTTAGCATTTGAGTCAAAGACAAGACCGAAACCAGATTATTATTGTCATTCAAGAATAATAAAAATGAGAAATTGGAAGCATTTAAATTGGTTTGTAATTCACGTTACATCCATTATTATTTGTTATATAATATATATATATATATATTAATAAATAATTGTATATTTCATAAATGTTCTAAAATGTAGCATTAAATAATACAAAGCCTAAAATTATTTTTTTATTTTATCATAGCATTAGTAACTTTTGGGCGCAAATGATGGTTATGATTCTGTATAGATTTTGCAGACATGGTAAGGTGAGCAGGTGAAAATACACACCAAGGCTTGTAAAAGGTGTTCAGGAACTTGTTTTTCCCTGCTAGCCAATCAGAGTGAAGATTTTACTTAAGCATGTAGAGAAAGGATTTATTGATTCTATTTGAATTGATTGTTGATATCCAATAACAATATAACAAAAGTTCTGTTTATAATTAACGTTACCTCAGACAGATGCATTAGACTCTTGACAACAGTTTCCAAATCCACCTCACCCTGAGACCAAGACAAGACAACAGTCCAAATGAGGTCAAGATCGAGACTGGACTTCAGTACTGCAACCCTAAATTCTACTACATTACAGAATCTAGTGCCGTATTCGATTTTATTTTCTTTAAATGTGACCATTTTACATATTAACCAGCTCACTATGATGAAATGTATACCCGGAAAACACTGTGCTGGCTAACAGGATACCAGATCATCATATGGCCAGAAAAGGTCATTGTTACAGAATGATCCCCTAATCAGCTTAACCCCCCTCAAGCAAAGCCAACTGTCCTGCATGTTACAGTCCACCCAGGAAAGGATTTGAACCGAGTCCCTATGGTCCTGGGCTACCGTATTCCAGCTGTGGTACCCGAGCACCGCTTTCTGTGAACTATCTGCTTTTTCATTTGTAAGCTCTGTAGTCTGATGTTTTAGTCAGCGTTTTAGAAAAGTGCTTGTTCAAAGCGGCAGCTAAAGTGATTTGAGAAACTGCTGCATTAAGAGCTGTACTCAGCAGAGACCTGAGAAGCACGAACTGCACTTTAAGGCATGAAAAACACTGCCAAAAACTAAAGACAGAATTTTAATAGTAACTAAACGCTGATAGCAAACACAGTGGCCTGATGGTGTTACAAACAAACCTCTAATGATTTATCATATGAGACCAGAATTAAGAATGATTGCTCTAGAAATTAGGGGAATTCCAGATGAAGCTGGGCTACGGATTTTAATCATAGTTTAACTGCTCAAACCAAGTCCCAGTTTTGAGAGAAGACATAAATAATTAATATAGTCCATCATCTTACATTTACGTTATTTAGCAGACGCTCTTATCCAGAACGACTTACAATTAATACAGTCTTACATTCCAAGCAATTGTGGGTTAAGGACCTTCCTCAAGGACCCAACAGTGGCAGCTTGGCAGAGGTGGGACTTGAACCCTGGACCATTGGGTCCAGAGTCCAGTACCTTAAAAACTAGGCTACCAGAGTCCCTTCTTTAATTGTTAACGTTATTTTTCTTGAACACATGCGCAAACAAAAAGCCAGACCTGAATCTTCCAGGGGCCGAAGCTAAATACAGGAACACATTAGCAGTACAAAAAAAAGTGTACAAGCTTTAATAAAGGCACAGTGAGGGGGAGTTAAGCAAAATTGATCTGAATAAGATTCTTGAGCAGAATTTAAAGAAAAATACTTTTAGGGCTGCAACAATGAATCGATAAAATCGATAAAAATCGATTATTAAAAGTGTTGGCAACAAATTTCATTATCGATTCGTTGTGTCACAAGGTTTATGTCATACTCGTCTTTACATATCCGCTTATGCCACCTGTGGTGCTTCATAAACATTGGAAAAAAATAAATAAGAACGACTTGAATGGAGCAATACGGAAATTCCTAAATAAGTTTATCATTAAGTGTGGTTTATACGAGCGAACAATCTGTGCTCTGTACTATGTAGAGCTGGTAATGGCTACATGTTGTACACGCTGTTGAGTTACCAAGTAAAAGAGTTGTACTGTATCCTCGTGTTCGTGAATGACTACTAGAAGTAACCCACAGTATTAATATTATGTAGTGAGTCTGAAGACCACAACATTAGGAAGTTAATACGTTCTACAAAAGAAACATCACAGATGCAGAGAAGAAGTTTCGGCACCTTGGAACAAACGGTGATAATACAGTACCTGAAAGGGAAACGTTAGAGTAACCGATGAAGATTACCATGTGAACTGGCATAGCATAGCACGGTTTATGCTGTTTTTTGCTTGTAAACTGGATAATGGCAGTGATAGAGTACGTGCTTGTTACTTTTAATTTAAGTATAATTAGCTTAAGCAGTGCTTATGTGCTTTATAAATAAATATAACGTGTACACAGTTGTGGTAATTAATGATTAAGCTTAAGCCGTAATTTTCTGACAGAGTATGAGTGAAGATACTGCACTGTATAGGCAGGATAAATTACATTTAGACAGGGATTAAGGTAACATATTCGAGCTACTCTAATTAGTGTAATTAGGTATTTACACACTATGCTACATATTGTGCCGGTGTGTGCATATTTCTTTCTTTTGCACTTTTGCACTTTTGTTACTTACTTGCCTTAACCTAATGCTGTAAATAAAACGTTTCTTGACCTGTTTAAATTGATCTATCTATACCCATGCTATACTGTCTTTCTCATTCCAGAAAACAACAGCAGTTTTAAGTCTTATTTCATTTAATCTATTATTATTGAATTATTGTAAGCACTTATTTTCTGTTATTTAATGCTCTATTTCCGATTAAAGACATGGAGCATATTTTGTAAATATCCGATTCATCGATTAACTGAAAAAATAATCAACCGATTAATCGATTATTAAAATTAGTTAGTTGCAGCCCTAGTCTAGAAATACAAAAATGAATCAACTACATTCAGATTTGCTAAACTTGTTTTAGAGGTCTGATTGATTTTGTCTGATTTTGTGTTTGGGCAGCCCTCAGCCTTCATTGAGCATCTCACCAAGTACAGGAAATCCATGGATGAGATAGAGTTGCGAGAGAAGCAGCTTGCTGCTATGAGAGTCGACGTATGCAGTACAACCGCTCTGAAGAAACTCAAAGGTTACTTTCATGCATACATACTACAATAAGACGACAATGAAATGTGTTCATTCAGAATGATCTTACTCACAGTTTTACTACAATACGCCATGTTTTTTTTTCTTAGATAAGGCTGGTGGGAAACGATTTTCCAAAGATTTTGAGGATGGTAGCACAAAACTACAGGATTTTGTGGCCTTTATGAATGCAGAGGTACAAAAAGGACCTCCACTAATGGAAGCTCTCGAGAATGCAGATATCTTCTATGAGATGCAGTACAAAGAAGTTAAGATCGTTACCAACGTAAGTTACTTTATATCTTTTATATATATATATATATAATAATTTTCAATTAAAAAAAGAGATGCACTAATTTTGAAAGAGAAAGATAAATGACAGCGGGTGTAGGGGCCTGCAAAAATGGGCATTGTGCTTTCTTAGTACGATATCTAATGCAATTGCTTTTGCATATAAGGGTGCAAACGTGTCACGATCACGGACGCACATTCTTTTCTTGTGATTTTTTAAAATTTCTTCTAATTGTTAAATATCTAATAATAACTCAATTTAAATAAATACAAATTTTAACCTATTTCTAGTAATTCATAATAATTGTAGGGGACTAAAGTTGTTTTTACTCCTTTAAAAAGAAATTGGGTTTTGTTCTTACCGAAATAAAAAGGAACGTGCCTTACTGAATGAATAAGATAGTATAATAAATGAAGTAAAAAGAAAGAATCTTGAACTCAGTATCATGAATCGATAATAGAAATGAGATATTTAACTGAAACAGGGTTAATATAAGGCTGGGCCAGAAAGATGAAAAGATAACTTGATGCAAACAGAGTTTAGCGAACAAAGCCTTGAATCTGAGCGTGTATATGAGATTTAAAATCCACTGCTCACAAAAATTAAGGGATATTCTACTTTATTTACTTATTTCAAAATGTGAAATAGGAGCAATATAGTATGTTTAATGGAGAGCATGTGTAGAAGCTTTGACACTTGACAGTACCATGTGAGCGAATGCGAGTCTGAAGAACACTTTGGATTGGTTTGCTGTTATGCACCGCTCAGTGCATAGACATTCATTTGAACAGTAGAAAATGAAAAGTAAAAATCTTTGCTGTGGTTTATCGTCAGACACTGAAACGGTCTTTAATGCCATAGTGCAACATATTTGTATTCTTTTAAAGACATTCTTTTAAAGTTCGTGTTTTTTCTCTTAAGCAGTGCAGACATTTTTAACATTATATAAAAGACTGGAATGTTTACGTTTTCCTAGGCTTATCAGACCTTTGCCAACCGAGTGTTGCATCTCAAGCGGAAACTGGATGCACTCAAAGCCACATTACCTGACCCTGATGACTCGCCTATCCCTTCCCCTTCTGAGGATGCCCCGTCACCTACAGGTTCTGAGTCGCCCTTTCATAGTCTATCACAAACTGGTGACCCAGACCCAGAGCTGGATGGCAAGGTGATGGAGGAAGAACTGATCGCTTTAGGTGATGCTCCAAGCCCACTCTCATCCCCTGGGGATAGAGACAACCGTGACGTGGAGGACATGGAACTCTCAGATGTCGAGGAGACTATGGGACCATCCATTATAGGTTTGGCTTATGATTTGTTTGAATGCTATCAGTTCCAAATCGTATATATGTGATGCTCATATCTTTGAACACATGTAAAATATTTTTTTGTTGCACAGTTGAAGAATGCGCAAAGCAGCCTGACCCCATCTGCAAGTCCACAGTGACCAATGACATGGAACCATCTCAATCCAGCCAGGCTGCTCCAGAGAAAAATGTTACAACTCCGACGACAACAGTGACCTCGACGACCAATTCTCTTCCCTTCAACCTGGCGGGAGTGGATCTGGGAAAAATCAGCTCCATCATTAGCACGCTAACAAATGTCATGAAGAGCAATGGTAAGAGCAAATACTTGATGTATATGACTTGATATAAACTGGGGCTATGTTCAAATCCATCATAAGCTGAATTTACTGTAAATCTAGTTGTTTAATATATACTTTATATATTGTAACCTAGCCTAGCTTAAAATGTTTAAAACAATTAGATTGCTGTGTAACTACTCTTGGACGAGTCAATTAACAAAAAGCATATTTCATAATAAAGTATTGAAATTATCATGTAATATGAGTAATGTACAGACAGTGAAAAACAATACTAATTTTACTACCATGACTTTTCCCCTCACTATTCATGTTTATTTATTTTTTTATTTTATGTATTATTTCTATTTATTATCTTATATCAGTAGTTTAATCTTGCTCTCTGTGCTCTTGTTGGAATTGTGCTGTTGTAATACATGAATTTCCCATCCCTCCCTTCATCCCAAAATGAGCACGCGTAGGGCGAAAGTGGCAGGAAAAACTGTCTAAACATTATAAGCATTATTAATATTATAAACATAAGGAAGAATCCATGGGGACCCATGCCTAGATGTTGTATGTTAGATTTAGGTTAAGTTATGTAATTAAGATGTTTACAATAATAGTTTGAATTAACATAAGCTATATAGACTGGTCACAAAAAATAGGGGATATATTTTAAAATAAATAAAGCTATTTAAAAAGAAGCATTTGATTTCATTTCATTAAACAGGATTATCAGAAAAGCAAATGAAATTTTATAGAAAGTCATTCGATTACATCATGGGGGTGAACAGAAGTGATGAAGATTGATGGAAGAACAGCTTGGGTGGAGTCGAAGCGGAGGAATATTTTGGTGAGGGACTGGATCGGAGGAACACCTTGGTGTGGGGCTGGAACTGATACTGGAAACACAAGCTCTGAGAGAAAAAATATGTAGTTAGTTACTATAAAGAGCATGTGGTCTATTAACAAAACACGCAATCAACAATCCTGAATAATCGCCTTTGAGAGGCAGGGAGATGAATTATTGGTTTGGATTATGAATCCATGTGCCCTCAGTCCAAGGCATGGATGCATAACTGAAGATCAAGGGAACCAAAGTCCAACCCAACGGAAGTTCTTTGCCAAATTATGGTTTCTGTTCAATCCGTATTTATGTATATAATCTGATTTCCAATTTAAAGTTGAAATATTGTAAATTGGGCCATCATCTGCATTTATCCAAAACTTTGTGTTACTTTTTTACTCTCCCAGCTTCTGGAGTAAGTCCAGCATCCCGCCCATCTGCTGCTGCATCTGCTGCTGCTGCTGCTACTACAACTACAACTACTACAAGCATGACACAAGTTTCGACACCAAGTACATCTGTAAAGAGCCCTGCAGTTTCAGCCTCACCGTCTGTTCCAACATCCAGTTCACTCTCCAGCATACTCTCCCGGGTGGACATCAACCCCAGCACACTGCTCAGTGTCCTGTCCAAAACGCAGACTCAAGGTGCTGGCTTCCAGGGTAAGAAACGGAGACACATTTTAAAAAACACATGAGTACACATGGCTTAAATTGGTCTTGATTTAAGATCTTCCTCAGTTGTTCACATTTCCCACCTGCTTAGTCCAATTTGGGGTTGCAGGAAGGCAGCTGCACAGGAACCAAACCTGTAAATAAAACATTCAACGCAGTACAGTCACTTTGTGTGTTTGTGTGTGTGTGTGTGTGTGTGTGTGTGTGTGTGTGTGTGTGTGTGTGTGTGTGTGTGTGTGTGTG
>JAUZST010087232.1:0-19884 GCA_034779995.1 Parotocinclus haroldoi
CACAATAAAGGTTTAATAAACATTTAATATGTTACATAAATTATAGCACGTCCCGTCTTGTAACATAGGGCATGATCATTTAATCGAACCAGCCGGTTATTAGGACCAAAACCATCGCGGCCCGATGTGGTCCCATTAACCGGAATCGACTGTACTTGAAGAGGAACGACCTTGAAAGTCATGATACAGAATGTAAGCATGGACATTAGGATATAGGAACAGTGGTTACGGATCAAAGTTCACTGATAAGGATTGTTTGACTCGATGGGACCCAATACAGACCTTATTTACCAGAGCAGATAATGGCTACGTGTCAATCTGCGTCTGATACCGTCTGTTAGCCACGGTTAATCCAAATGGCCATCTCTGATTAACGCAATTAGGTTAGAAACCCACACACACACACACACACACACACACACACAGGCACACACTAAGGGCCACTTTTAGAGACACTAATTAATCTAAAACGCATGTCGTTCTGTCCATGATTTGTTTAATTGCAATTTTATTGTATAATTATTATAAGAAACACCTGATCTGAGAGCAGTGATTGGACATCTATGAGAGTGAACAATGAGGACGGGAAATCGCGGCGTAATTCAAAGTTCACGTCGGATTAGTTTATTTAAAATTTGATTTAATAGTTTAAGGTACTAGGTTTATGGTACTTTAGGCTTCCATCGAACGAATGTGATTAATGCGGTTTCCCTTCATACAGTTTCTGGGTTATAACTATCTTATTAAACATTATCTTATTAAACATTATCTCATTATATGAATCCACCAGTAACTTAATAGTAGTCAGCAATTATAGTGATTTAAAATGTACCTCCCCAAAAGCCATACATTCCCCCTGAACTTTATTAGGTACAGCTTGCTAGTACCAGGTTAGACCCACTGTTGCATTTACTGATTCAATAAGGTGCTGGAAACTCCTCAAAGATTTTGGTCCACGTTAACTTGACGGTTTTATGCACTTGTTAATGCCATGACGTGAATCTCCCGTTGCATCACATCCCACAGATGCTATGTTGGCTTGATCTGGTGACCGTGGAGGCCATTTGAGCTCACTGTCCTGATCAAGAAACCAGTTAGAGCTGTTTTAAGGTGTGATTATGGTGCATTACCCTACTGGAAATGGCCTTCAGAAGATGGTATCGGGTAGACGGTGGCATTTAAACGATTCTCGGATGATATTAAGGGGTCAAAAGTGGTCAAAGAAACGCCTCCAGCCCAGCCTGAACTGTTGATACAAGGCAGGATGGAGCCATAATTTAAGACCAGGCAACGTTTTGAAAGTCTTTTTGTGTCGAATTTGAATCAGCCTATGTGAATTGTAGCCCATCTGCTTTAAGGTTTGATGTGTTGATATGCTCTTATGTGTAACCTCTTTGGAGCCTTACTTGTCCCGTTTTGAATAGATATTGTTTTACACCTAACAGGAATTAGAAAAAAAAAGCATGTTCAGTGTCCTCAGTTTTTAAAATATTAAAGATTGTTGGTGTAACACGCACCAGTCCCATCTTCTTTGGAATTTTGTATTGTCCTTTGTATTGTTTTCACATTCTGCCTCAACTTTTTTGTAATTGGCGTTCCATGTTTGGAGGAAACCAAAGAAGACTCTATACCAGCATGTGCTGCCAACTGTTATGGTCCACATTTTATGGAAATTGTTAAATCACGTGTTATTTAAAGGTCAGTTGTAACAACCAACATAGACTATTAGGCCCAGTTTTTAGAACATATTGACAATATAGAATTAATGTACTATGTTAAGCCTAGTTAGACTTATTTACAATGAAGCATTGTCTCAAAGCAGCTTAACAATGTATTATCTTTTATGGCCAATCCCAAATTGAGCAAGGATAGGGAAACTGTGACAAGGAAAAACTCCTTGGGAGGACTAAGACTCAAAAAGCGACCCAACCTCCTTAGGTGTCCTAGATGTTAATAGTAAGAATAAAGAAATTAGCACTATATGGTGAACATTTCCAACCGTACCGCTGTGGCTGAATGTAAACTAGTCTGGAGCAGGTCAGCGGGTCAGTTCTCCATGTTCTTCTCACAATGTGGCTTGGTGTGAATGGCAGTACCATGAAGAGGGCTACCTCGTCCTGGAAGGATTCCTCAACCACGATGATTGCGACGCACTGCGCCAAAGGATGAGCCAAATCGTGGAAAGGATGGATGTTCCACAGCACTGCCGCACACAATTCTGCACTGACCATGATGAACAGCTGAAGAGCCAGGTAGCTTACGCTCTTTTGGTCTTTTATATATTACAGGGCAAATGTTTTCTCCAATTTATCAAACTATATTTACAATGTATTATTTTCTAACAGTATTAAGGTGAATTAACAGTTAACTGAAACTGAAACTCTATTTACATTTACATCAGCACACAAGCACACACTTACATACAGGTGCCATTATATTGCAAAACATGCACCGATATCCATTCATACATTAAAGATCATGTAACTGCAACATTATTAGTCTTTACCCAAAATATTAAACACTTACCATAATGTCCACAAGTATTTGGTCACCATTAGATTTGTTGTTTTAATATGCAATATTATTGACTATGGTCAGTATGATATGGCATATTGACATTTCTAATCACACAAAAATAACATAAGTCATTAGACTGAGCAAAATATGTCCTCCAAATAGGAAGTGGCTTCTTGACTCCTTTTTAAGTATCAGTTGTATACAGGCTTCAGATTATCCCTGGTAAGTGTCTAGCAGTTCCATTGACCCCGATATATGTTTTTCATAGTCACAGCTTTTTGGTGAACTTGCCCACCGTGCTCATCACTGACTGCTCTGTAGATTGGTGCAAAGAAGTCTAGATGAGAGTGCAATACATTATTTTTTAAGGGCAGTTTACAGCCAAATCCTTTATCCTTCAACAGCCCTGGAGTTCCCAAGGAAATTTGTTACCACTGTCTGTACTGTTGCTCATACCGCCTTTTCCTTGTCCTGCATCAAACTCCGCAATAACACTCCTCATCTTGCAGAGGCACACAAATCTGAGGACCAATGAAGACTCCTTCATTCCTTTGTCTTTGCCTCACTCCACTTTGGAAATTTATAAAGGAGATACTGGAATACTTCTACGTTTCTGTTAATTGCCTTCACAAAGTCCTTCATTTAGACCCAAAGTAAAATGCAACGGCGATAGCAGAATCTTATTTGGTTCAACAAGTGCTGGTTGAAGAACCTGTTTTGACTTTTCTTGTTGTGAAGATCCACCCTGAAGACCAAGCACGAGAGCAATCGCCTCGTGCTTGGTTTGACGGTGGTCGTAGTTTGTGGCTCAAAAGTCACTTCACCACAGATATAGCAGACATTATTTTCTTTATTAATGCAAATCCAGGCATTGATGACCGACGATCGAATGGTAAAAATACTGGCTGTGTGACTGATGGAGAGATTGCATCATCTAGCGTTCATTGGACCTTGAGAGATGATGCAATACTGATAATGGAATCTTTGCCTAGAGTTGAGTCAAAGGCTGTACGAAATATCTACACACCTCTGTATCATGAAAATAAAAGCCAATTTCAACATTTAAACCTTTTTTAACCCCCTCAAAATAAAACTCTTTCCATCACTGGACCCATTTGGCTGCAGACTAGTGTAATTATTTCACGTGTACTCTAGGTTAACCCATTTTCTCTTATGTGTTCTCCAAAAAAAACCCTTTTGGACTGGATAGATGCAGGTAGGTATGTATTCAGATTTTTTGTATAAACAGCTGGCCTCCCTTATAAAGTAATGTTCAGTAGTATATAGCACTGTAGGTAGATACATGTTCCATAACTGTGTGTTTGTTCTTTTATTAGCCACGTAGATACAACTCTTTAAGAGTTCAAATTTGCTGGCATAATTCAGGATTCAGTGTTTCCTTAATGCCCAGATGCAGCAAAACAGGTCTGAACCTTGATACTATCACCACAGTGTTTCACATACGGGATTAGATTCTTGTTGGAATGCAGTGTTTTCCTTTTTTCAGTCATAATACATCTCGTTTTGTTCTTTGTTATCCATCCACAAAAAGTTTTCTTGGGAAGCCTTCTGGCTTGACCACTCTATCTTTAGAAAAGCGCTGCTGTTTCAAATGCTGCACGTCAACATTACAAATGTGAGACATTTATATTTACGGCATTTAGCAGACGCCCTTATCCAGAGCGACTTACAACTCATACAGTCTTACAATCCAAGCAATGGTGCCTTAAGGACCTTACTTATCAACCCAACTGTGGCAGCTTGGCAGAGGTGGGATTTGAACCCTGGACCATCATTAACCGCTAGGCTACCACAGTAAGAGAGACCCATATTTACTTAGAAGTTACCTGGGGTTTCTTTGTAAACAAATAAACTGTCACATGCTTGCTCATGGTGGTTTGTGGTAAAATTCCTCCTTTTGTAAACAATCTATTTTTTTTTCTACATTGATACTCTTCCACTAAAATCTGTTTTGATGATCGCATTCTAATGGATCCCTGTTCTTTAAATACAACAGGGTGTCCACTCGAAACTGATTATATCCTATTGAGTGAAAACACTGGACTGATTTCGCGTTCAAATAATAACCCTAGATGTCCACCTGCCCTAGTCTCACAAATCCTGTACATAATGGGGAACACAGAGCAGAAACTGATCATAGTAGATAAATAGATAAACAACCAACACTACAGTGGCATGTATTAAGAAAACTTTTGAATATTTAGGGTCGGTAAATGACTTAAAACGTAAAAAGGGAATTTCACAATACAGCCTCTACTATTTTTGCACTTTAATACTTTTTGCAAATCTTTCGGAAATCATAATCTCTCCTGTTCACACTGCAGGGAAACGCCGACTACTTTATCACGAGTGGGGACAAGATTCGCTTCTTTTTTGAGAAAGGTGTCTTCGATGACAAAGGTTGGTGGTCCTGGAGCCTTACAAGACACAGAAGCCAGTATATGCATTATAGACAAACTGTGAGCTTGTGGTATGGACCTATTTTGGTTGTTTTTGCACCTTTAATTGCTTAGTATATAAAGTGAATATCTTCAGAAATTCCAGAGTCCTCATGCTGAGTCTCTTGTGGTACAGGGGAGTTCACTGTCCCGAGAGAACGCTCGTTAAACAAAGTCGGACACGGTGAGTAGCTCAGATGTCTGCATTATATTCATCGCGTCCCTCTTTTCGACATCGAGTCGACAATCTGACTTTATAGAGTGTACAGAGTACATGTAGTACAGTTGTGCACCGTTTAGCATCCAGCCAATCAACGTCCATTCCGTTAAACAGCCAAGATCCCAAGGATTACAATAGTAAATAACAGTCAGGCTTATATACATCTAATTCATGTCTGAATGAAAGAAAACTGGTATGAGTGAACACGTGACACCTGCTGACAGAAAAGAGAATCACACTCTTAAGGTCCTCCAACTTTCTTTTCAGTATTTCAGGCTTTATAGGAGACGCAAGGCTAACAATTAATGCACTGTACTATATTCAATGTTTTTTTTAATATATTATTGTGGCAGACTTTTTTTGTCTATTAATTATAAATGACAGCATACCGAAACATCTTGGTTTAATTTTTCTTTTAATAAAAACTTCTTCATTGCTAAAGAAAGTTAGCGGGGACTGCTGGATTGTGCTTGCCAGTCCACCGTTGCCTTTGTTAGGTTTGTCAGCATATTTAACAGGGCGATTCTTAAATGTTTGAAATGTCTTTAAGAGATCCAAATGTTTTTAGCTTAAGACCTTTTCACACCAAATCAGATTTGTAAATATGAAAGAAAAAAAAAATGCATGTGAACTTTTGAAAAATAGCAGCCTGTTCTAATTTCTGAGTGGTTCTGATGCGTTGCAATCGGGTTGACCAATCAGAGCTCAGTTGTCAGGCAGAACGGCTCATCCTGTTAGAAACAGAACACGAGCACAACATTGTGACAAGTAACACATTGACTATAATAATACGGATAATAAAGAAAGTGTCTGGTGGAATATAGGCTGAGGAATGATGGTGAAAAACTCGGTGACTGTATATCACCAGGTTCTTGCTCATTAAAGTGCGCTCAAGTCTGTTCATACCCACAAATAAACAAACTAAATAACAAACTGCATACTAGCTTCCCTCTTTATTTGGTTTAAGCAGAAGATGAGAAAATGACGCCGCGAAATCTGTGACACAGTTTTTTTAAGAGAAGGAAAACTAAGGAAAGCAAAAGCATTTAGTGTCGGTGTGTAGACAAAGCTAGTAAGTAGATTATAGTACATTAATCATCTATGTATCCATCTCCCTCAGCTCTCCATGCTCATGAGCCTCTGTTTCAATCCATCACTTACTCACCCAATGTCCAAGTAAGACCCTGACCTATGATTCCTCATTCGTGCAGTAAAGTATGTCGTCGGAAAACATGTTTATTGATGTACCGTATTTCTATTTTTCAGTAAACTATCAAGCAAGTCCTTTTCTTAATCCCTATAAACCTGTATGTTTTTGTCTCTCTACCTACAGAGCGTGGCTAAAATGCTGGGGATGGTATCTCCTGTTGTTTTGCAGAGCATGTACATTTTTAAGGTATCATCAATCGTTTTACTCTATGACTAATTTAAATTTCATTAATAGTTTGTTATTTATTTGAAACTAATTTTGCTATGATTTAATATACAGTTAGTATTTGTTTAATTAACATCTAGGCCGCCCATGGTGGACGGGTCCCCTGTTGAGTCTTGGTCCTCCCGAGGTTTCTTCCTACCATTTTAGTGTTTAGTGAGTTTTTCCTTGCCACTGTGGCCCTAGGCTTGCTTAACTTGGGATTGGCCTTTTAGATAATGTATTACTGTAAAGCTGCTTTGAGACAATTGTACGTTGTAAAACGCGCTATAGAAATAAAATTGAATTGAATAGGTTCTTAAAGTTACATATGGCATCAGAACACACCGAACGGCCAGTTTAGCAGAGACACCCCTCTAGTAACGCCTTGGACGTTAGTAACGTTGGTCTTCAGAACCTCAGAAAGAGTCATAATGGCCGAGATTCCACTATGTGGTAAGCTTATTTCTGCTGCAATACAGACCCGTGTGGACAGGACAGTTTCTTGCAGTTGGTGCAATATAAAAGGAGGTACGGAAAAGCTCTGACCGGCCTGTTCAAATCATTCCAGAGATGATCCATAGCTGTGATTCATAAATGTTTTGGACCAAGCACCACCCAGTTATTAAAGCAAAACCTCCAAGTACCAACAGTCTCAACACAGAAACACATGCAACACACACACACACACACTTGTACACAGTTGACATATTTACCCGGGTCTACTGGTTTGTCTTTGTGCATGTTTTAGTGCTCGCGTCTTTTTAGATGTCCTGGTTTCGTGCTCTCGAGGCTGAGAATTTTACAGCACACAACCCAATGTGGTCTGGCTTCCTCCTCTGTTCCACTAAAACCAATACCAAATGTATACTGGTGTCGTAAGATCTCATAATGCATTTTCTGACCTTGCTAGAACTAGTTGTGCTGCCTGGGTCGAAATTAGCATGAACTTATTCAAGGGCAGGCGATGAAATTCACTGTGTTCAAAGCGTGCAACCGGAGCGCTTGATTAAGCACTTTGGCTTCATCACTCACTGTCATCTGCTACGTTTATCCTTAATATAATGGTCAATGTATTTACTTTTATGTCATGTCAGAGCGACTTACAATTAGTACAGTCTTACAATCAAAGCAATTTGGGGTTAAGGGTCTTGCTCAGGGACCCAACTGTGGCAGAGGTGGGATTTGAACCCTGAACCTTCTGGTCCACAGTCCAGTACCTTAACCACTCCAGCACAGGCCCATTTATTTGAGGCATTCGTTTCAATTATGGTTTCAGGCAAAAGCAAGACTTCCTCACAATGTATCTGAAAATCTTACATTTGAGAGGTAATGAACTACAGGTGTATGCGTCTTAAACCCAAAATTAAAAAACCGCGAATTTTTTAGATTGTCAACCACAAATGAATCGATTAATTACTAAACAATTACTATGTACGTTTTCTGAGCTCATCTAGCATGCCACCTTATTGTCCTTGAGTCACTGATCTGTAAGATTTAAGATCTGGGGACTGTTAAGGGCAGGAGTAAGAAAGAAAACTCACTGACACGGTGTGGCCAGGTGTACGATAATTATGCTATTTGTACGATAACTTTGCCCATCTGTACAATGTACGACCAGTAATCCCGAAAAAGGCCAAATATACGATAATGTGACCATTCCGTGAATGTGTGGTTGTAATCGGTTGTAATCAACCTGTCGCAACTGTCTGTCGGAGTCGTTTTGTGAACCATGAAGGCATCCAGCCAATCGTGCTTTTCTAAAAGAATAATCCGAATAGTCTGCTGCGCCCGCCCCATGAAATAAGAGGAAAAGAAAAAAAGCTGTGAGTGCCTGTTAGACGCTGTTCAACAATTCAACTAGTGACTTCAGCGCGTCAATAGACTTATTTTGGTTATGACGGGTGTACGATCATTTCCCTAAAAATACGATCATTTTATGTCTCTGGTACGACAATCCTACATTTCACACCTGGCAACACTGCTGACACGTTCCTGGAATGAATCCACGGCCATATGACCCTTGTAACATGGTTTATTGTCTTGCTCATAGTCTCCTTCTGCCATGTAGGCATGAACTTCATCGTTGGTCTGAACTGTTTGATAGGAAGGGTTCATTGATTCATGCTGCTTTAGCACGGTGCAACAGAAATCTGGATTCATCTCTCCTGGTGATGTTTATCCACCGCTCGGTCATCCAGTTGGTTGTTCTTTTGCTCACTGGAGGCTTGCCTTTCTGTTTCCTTTAGACAGAAATATTATTATTTGGTATTTGAACTGGCCATCTGCTGTTAAGGAATGATGAGTTGCGCAATCAAACCCGTTATTTGCTGCAAAGGGTGTGGAATTCAACAACGGTTCGACTGTGCACCCTGCTCTGACCTCTTTGGTTGACAAGCTGTTGAAGTCCACAGGAACCCCTTTCAGTTATACTTTTAACAGCATTGCACTCCTTGATTTACCTTACTTTCAACTTATGGCTTATACTCGGCCGTCCTTTAAACTCGAAATTGCATTTAGTTTTGTGTGCATACCATTATTGTCTGGATTAGTGTTGCTTTATGTTAAGCTTCGGTACTGTTTGATATTGATACAATAAACTCGTTACGTTTCAAACTTTTTAATCTAGCATTTTGTTCCTGGTGTTATATTCAGAATAGTAGAAAGGATATGATTTTGACTTCTTACTGTACATATTTCTGTTTCTCTCTCCCCCCCCCCCCCTTAGCAACCAGGCATCGGTGGAGAAGGTATGAGGTCAATAATAACATCATTTCCCTACTAAACTTTTAATAATATAATCATCCCGTCTCAAATCTTTATCCTTTTTTGTGCCCTTTGGGTCCTTTTTATGATTAAAGATTTTTTTCTTTGTGCATGTTCAAAATTCTAAAAAACTTGGTGGATGGAAGAGCCGCTAATGCCTTGCCTTATTGCCTTATTGTTCCTGGAAATTGTTAATTCATTCATTATCTTCCGCTTAATCCACACGGGGTCGCGGGCCAGCTGGTGCCTACCCAGCAACTCTGGGTTCAAGGGCAGGAACAACCCTAGATGGGGTGCCAATCCATCGTAGGGCGCACACACACACACACACACACACACACGCACACTCACAGTCATGCACACAGTCACGCAATAAGTGTGCCACCAATTCACCTAACACCCATGCCTTTGGATTGCGGGAGGAAACCGGAGTACCTGGAGTAAACCCCAATTGTAAATATTTATGTTATAATTCAAAACCCTGCCTGCTTTCAAGAATGTTAGCATGGTGTATGATAGAACAGTGCGATGTTTGCTTCATTTGACCAATTCCTGCCTGGGCTTGTTTTGTTAAATGTCATTGATGGATGGGATTATAGATGCAAACATACAGTAAGATGGGAAATATTTGCATGCCTGCCAGGTTATATGGTCGTTGTCTAATACCCATGATAAAAAGAATGTATTGTTATATAAAATCATATTTTATTAGCTACTTTTGTACAGTATGAATGGTACCCATGTTTCCTCCTTTTAGTGACGCCTCATCAGGATGCCACCTTCCTGTACACAGAGCCTCTAGGGAAAGTGCTGGGGGTTTGGATAGCTCTAGAAGATGCCTCCCTCAACAACGGCTGCTTGTGGTTCCTACCTGGCTCACATAACAGTGCGTAACAGTGTTTTGATAGAGGCAGCCTGTTTGTAGCATTTTCAATGACAGACATTTGTAGAATAAGAGTTAGTCATTTTACTTGAGATGTTTATATGCTGTTGTGCGTATGTTAAGATGGGATCACCCGACGGATGGTTCGGACCCCTAAAGGCACGTTCCCTTTGACTGATTTTATTGGCCGAGAGCAGACCTTTGATGACGATCTCTTCGTACCAGCACCTGTCAAGAAAGGTGAGCGTCCCCTCTTTTCTTTATCAATATTCTTTTATTGACCACGTTACGATCTGTAAAGCTAGTCGTAGACCAAAATGGTCATTAACCAGTCATAAACATTGTCACACAGGCTTTTTAGTCGACCGTAATGTAAATATAAAGGGTATTGTCCCAAGGAAACGATACGGAAATGAGTCAGATACGGTTAAAAACAAGAATACTGATTATAATACTGATATAAGTTTCACGAACCCATGGCTCAAGGAGTGCATGTGAACCAGTTTATATATACTTTATATATTTAATATAAATATTAAATATCCTCTATTTTTTGTGAGCAGTACAGTGGTACTTCGCCACTTCTCGGTTCACCTTTTGCGGACCCCGTGCAGAAAAAAGATTTCCCTTGTTTCGTAGGTTTTTGCAGAACTTTTACATTTGAAAAAAATCTCAATTTATTTAAATAAAACGATTACAAATATTAATTCTAACAATAAAGGAATGTTATAAATGATAAAATATGAGGATTGACAGTAAATAGCTGTTGTATCTACTCGGTGTATAGGATATGAGGTGCTGGAAGCTCGGTACGGACGGAGCATGTGTGACACTTCAGCGTGTTGCTTGATTATTCAACAGTTAAAAACACTACAATAGCGTATTTACTCGGTTCTGCGGCTAAAATAGTGTATAAATACTTAAATAAATATAGCGTCCCTACTTCGCGGATTTTCGTTTATCACGGGTGGTCCTGGAATGTAACCCCCACCATAAACGAGGGAACACTGTATAGTCATAGGTCAGAGAGAATATACAGGTAGTGCATAAGCAGTGGAAAGGCATAAAAAGCAAACCAAAGTGACTGGCATAAAGAAAGTCTCTAAATACTGTACAGCAACTGAGTTAGAACAGTCTCTAGTACAAACGTGAGCTAACAAGCAAGCAAGGAGACGACTGATAAGGTAGTCGTTCACACATACACACACTGTAATCCTCGTTATTCCTAACTATATGGTTACTTTGCCTTCTACAGAATAATTAAAGCAAATCTTTTGACACTGGAAAAGTTAATGTTTCTATAAATAAACATTTTTTTTCATGGGAATGTCAGAATTCCAGATCTTTCTTTCTTTGTAGGGACATCTGGTGCCCAAAATGTAACATAAACGTGGTGCATACACAAATACACAAATCAAGTTTGTCAAATCCCATAAGAGCAAACAGATCTATGGAAACAAGCCCAAAATAAATGGGGGACAAAGAAAGGAGTACTATTGAAAATAGGATAGGCATATACAAACATCACTTGCAGTTTATTGCATATAAGCAGTGACGGTAATACAATACAATACAAACGATTTCCAGGAAACTTGGAGACCCCGGTCTCGGAACACATGAATAAAGTTGAATAAATCAAAGAGACTCTGGTCCAAATGAGAGTTAAGTTAAAACACACACGAATGACAGAGTTCTGCTCTTTTACTCCTGCCTCTGCTTGAAGCGTGCCCAACTTTGTTGAATGACTCCATGAGCTCATGCAAAATCTGAATACACAATGGCGTTCAGGTCGGGTGACTGTAAGGGGAAGTCCATGACAGTCTGCACTTCTTGATCATCTTTAATTTTCAATTTGTTGTTTTAAAGCAGTAAGGTGTGCTGTGGGTCATTATACTGTTCCACTCATTCTCAACAAAATATGTCTACTGGTGACGAAGAAACGGAGTACGAATATTGAAATGATTTACAGGCGGCGTGGTTCTAATCCATGGCGAGGTGGTCCATCGGAGCTTTGAGAACACGTCCGATGCTTCACGTCACGCTTATGCGTTCCACATCATGGAGTCCGAAAATGCTCGCTGGAGCCCCGAGAACTGGTAAGAATTTCACATGCTACATTATTTACATTTACATTTATGTCATTTAGCAGACGCTCTTATCCTGAGGGACTTACAATTAATACAGTCTGGATACAATCCAAGCAATTGTGGGTTAAGGGCCTTGCTCAGGGACCCAACTGTGGCGGAGGTGAGATATGAACCCTGGCCCTTCTGGTCCATAGTCCAGTACCTTATCCACTAGGGCACCACATTATGTAGGCTGTATGTGCGCTTATTTGGGTATTAATCCTCCCGACGTTAAAAAAACGAGCTAAAGTTGTGCATCATGATTCATATTTCTAGTACTCCTAACGGTTCTCTTGTATACTCTGTAGTACCATTACTACAGTGTCATCGTTTTTACTCGCTGTCGTAATTTCCTCCGAATTCTACGAGTTATCTTTAAACTCTGACCGATTTGTGGACTGTTTTGTCAATAATGGCTTGTGAAATACACGCAATTGTTTGGCTCACCCCCTTTTACCGAGAACAAGGTCGACAACTGGTGCACAGAGGCCAAGATGCAGAGTGCACCTTTCCTCCTTGTTGTTTCTTGGTCAGGGTCATGCGGAGTGGGAGGCAGGTGCATTTGGAGAACTTTTTCATAGATCTTAAATCTGTAGGACAAAGTAGCCCCTTTCTTGCCTGTTCACACCACAGCATCTGGGTACTATTGCAGTATAAAGGTGTTGTATAAAGGGACTTTTTTAAAAAAAAGTTGAAGTATGGACTGTGGTGGCTTGTGGTGGGCTAGCGGGTAAGACACTGGACTATGGACCAGAAGGTCAAGGGTTCAAGTCCCACCTCTGCCAAGCTGCTACAGTTGGGTCCTTGAGCCAAGACCCTTAACCCACGTTTACTTGGATTGTAAGACTGTATTAATTGTAAGTCGCTCTGGATAAGAGTGCCTGCTAAATAACTTCTCAAGTAGAAGTTTGAAAGTACATGCTACTAAATGTACTCGCTGTAAAAAAAAAGTATTTATTAAAAAAAAAACCTTTCTAACTTTAGTTTTCAAGTTTTTAAAACAGGATGTCTTTTACTGAGAGGTACAGAGCCATGACACTAAATATACATGCAAATTCTGTTATTATATAATACTATACCTTTTTTAATATAGTTTTTATATTTATCACAGAACTAGAATTCACTGTCCCAGGCACATGGATAAGCCTATAGTTTAATTAAAAAAAAAAAAAACAGTGTGAAGTGTTTAAAGGTATTTTTGGAACTAGAATCCATTGCGCTGAACATCCTGACATTTCCATATAAGTCATCTGAATATCTCGATAATTTCTCGTAGACGTGTCATATGAATGCTTTCATATGAAACCTGCTCTGTAAGAGCTACTCCGAAAGCGTCACTAGTGTCCCCAAGGGTTGTAGCCGACAAAGAGATGGAACCACCTGCTTCATATTTGGTGCATGCACACTTGCAATAGCTGTAATGCTATACCTAAGTATTACCCTGGAACTGGAATTCCAATTTGTGCTTCATTCAATGCCTGACTAGCATTGTCTAAATAACAACGAAAGATGGTAAGAGCAAACAGATAGCTAAATAAACTTATAAAAACGAACCTGCTTTGAAAATGTAGTGAGTAAACAGTATTCAGTTAAGGAAATAATACAGTAAAGTACAAGTACCTTCAATAAAAAAAAAATATTTAAGTACAAATATACTTGTGCACCCAAAACTGTAACTTAACTTAAT
Source organism: Parotocinclus haroldoi (assembly GCA_034779995.1). Lineage (NCBI taxonomy): Eukaryota > Metazoa > Chordata > Actinopteri > Siluriformes > Loricariidae > Parotocinclus > Parotocinclus haroldoi. The sequence continues at coordinate 14,070 of JAUZST010087232.1, forward strand.
AATATATTTAAGTAGGTCGATTAACTTATAATAAATAAGGCTGTATATGCAAACAGACATTGTCTAAACAGGCCTTATTTGACACCTGCCTTACACCTAAGAAAAACATGCTGTAATTTGAACCGTGTGCTTTCGTAAGAAGTGTTAATGTTACTCGTATTTTTATTTGCATGATCGTTGTTGCTTTATACAGCAACAGATCGCATATTACCTCTTCAGGATTGGAGTGCTTTGCACTTATTACACTATATATGTTTGAATTATGTATCAAATACAGCTGAATTTTACAGACTTTAACCAAAACAGAAGCTGACTGTCTAACAATTGGCTATTGTATATTTATTCAAACTAACCTTATCACACAGTTCTGTAGCATCGTGGTACCATTAAAAGAACAGGTGGTGAAAATGACTGAACAGAATATTGAAGTGCAGGGTGGGTCAAAAGTAACAGGACATGTCCCGTGCTGCGAGACTTCTCACAAAGGTTGGCCAAATCAATGTTGAAGTTTCTTTGCCGGTAGCGATCTTGAGACGATCGCTAATCGGCATGACGTCTACAGTCCCAGTTTTGAATTTGAATTAGGCTATGAGGGATGTAAGGGTGCTGTGTGAAATTGATGAGCTCTCTGGGTGCTGGTGGTTGAAGTCTGTTGCTATGACACAGGAGCTATGTGAGCTGACATCAGAACCGTCAGTTTGATCTTCAGTCATTTGTGAAGAACGACAAAAGTTTCGAGCTTTCTGAGTTGATAGCTTTTGAGCCACAAGAGATATTGCGATTGTTTTCGGGGACAGTTCTGGTGTTCTTTGATTATGCTACATAAGCACCTACCTATTGGAAAAACTTGCCTTATATCCAGTAGGGTCGCTTTCAAGATGGTGACCATGTCCCAGAAATAGCCTAAAAGCCACATAGTTGCTGGGGTATTCAGATAGGTGAGTATTTCCCGTTTGTTTCTGAAATAAAAAGGAGTCGTGTGTTTTTTGTATTTTTTTTTTTTTTACTTTGGCATTTAGTGCTTAATTGTCTGTGTATTTTATCTGGCCATGGTTTTCCTTACAACTTACTGTGGACGTGTCTACATCAGAAACACAAACATAGTATTAAAGTTGCTTTAGAGTTCCTCAAGCTCATTTCTTAATTCTTTCATTCTGTGTTTACGTGCAGGCTGCAGCCGACAGAGGAGCTTCCCTTCCCATCACTATACACCTAAGCCTACAACTAAATCCAGACCCAAGCATCCAAATGATGTCCATTCACATAGTTATATATATATATATAAAATATATAACTATTTATTGCAAGTATTTTCCTCTTCTTACATGAACATTTAATTGATGAAACCATAGTTGTACCTGCTGTGTACCAATACCAGCATTAGCACGTCCAAAAAGGAGGCTGCTACTATTCCTGGTCAAGCTGCTTCAGACTGTAGTAAGGTTAATGGGCATCCTGATGAAACTGCCAGATGCGACTATTGTTCAAGTGTAGCTTAAATACTTGCCCCTGTAGCTTGAAGGTTTTTTTCCTGGGTTTTTTTTTTGTATTTTTTGGTTGTATTCTAATAAAGAGACTGATAAATAATTGTAAATAGTAATCTTACCATTGAAACAGTGGTGTATTTAATATATCTAATCTTATGGTGGCCTAAGAGTACAGGATATAAGGTTGCGAAAAATGTGAATGGCAGGGATGCCTTTGGCTTAGACAGTCTGAAGAAAGAGCGGTTGGAATAGTGATCATCTCCCATCTCCCTGCTGGCACCAAATCGGCCCTGTTGGTTGATTGACGCCCCAGCAAACATGGGGGTTTGATTAGTTCTCCGCGCGGGTATGCGCTTGACATAGAAGGCCGTAGAAAAAGAAAAGGTTGGTGGCTGCAAGTTTTATAGAGTCACAAAACGAATAACGTTCATGTTTGAACGACAAATGTGTACCGACTCTGCTGTTTACGTGTATTGTGAGGACCAAATGAGACAGGACACAAATTGCAGCCACCTTGGAATGCTTTTACGTTGTTAAAAGCCCAATATTGTCCCGGCCTAAGGTTATTCAGAATGAGATGTACTAAAGGAACCCGTTTAACTTCTTTAGTTTTCAATAGTTCACTAGTGTTCATGGAGTTCAGTCAAGTGCTATGTATACATAATATTGAAGGTAAAATGTTCACATTCTGTTTGCATAAATCCTTTTATAATTTAAGCCCTGTAATACCATGTGGCACAGTGTTAATAAAATACTGCTCACAAAAATTCGGGGATATTTCATTAATATTATATTATTTTCGGGGATATTTCATTAATATTAATAACTTGTGTAAGCAGTGTATATTGACTTTTTGACTTTTATGTTGAGTTTCTTTGCGAAGGCACAGAAGAAGCCGCTTTTAAGTCGCTTACAGTTGGACAACAGCGACCCCCGACGGTCCTGCAACGGAATGGCATCAACCCCAAAGCTTAAGGGATAATAAAGGTGGGGATAATAACTGGGACAATAAATCCAGCCATTACATTCCCCCTAATCCACAAAGGGTCGTGGGCCAGCCGGTGCCCACCCGGCAGCTTTGGGCGTAAGGGCAGGAACAACCCTAGACGGGGTGCCAAACCATTGTAGGGCACACACACACAGTCATGCATTAAGGGCCACTTTGGAGACACCAGTTACAAACACCCATGTCTTTGGGCTGTGGGAGGAAACCAAAGTACCCAGAGTAAACCCACACAGACATGGAGACCATACAGAAACCCAAAACGCTCGACCCTGGGATTGAACCTGGGACCTCCTTGCCACCGAACCACTTAATTGTCAAATGTCGACTGAGATACTGGATGTCTGAAGCTGGCTCGTGTAAACTATTTTATTAGCTCTTTTATGTTTAAGTCACATCTTTTAACGCTAAACCCCGTCTAGGGTTGTTCCCGCCTTGCGCCCTGTGTCGCTGGGTAGACATTGGCTATAAATATAGCAACTGTGATTTCATTTGCTAATATTAGCACAAAGCTAACAGCTAATAAAGTACACTGCTCACAAAAATGAGGAGAGATTTCAAAATGAATACGAAGACGATCCCACAAGAATTGCTGGACAATCTGATTCTGTCCATGTCCCATCACTGTCAGTGTGTTTTGACAGTCATGGGTGACCATACACCCTACTAAACAGTCATTGTGGGGCACCCTGGTCCGGTTTAACATGCTTCTGTTCACCCCCATGAATATATCACCTGCTACTCAGTCAGCAGAATTGAGTCTGAATTCCCAAACAACTTGCTTTGACGTTTGATTTGCTTTTCTTTCTTTCTTTTATCTTGTTTAATGACATAAAATCGAATGCTTCTCTTTTAATGGCTTCATATTCGTTTTGAAAGAACCCCCTGATTTTGTGAGCGTTGCTAACTTGCTGACTATGCGAATGATGATGAAAATGATCAGTTTCACTTCTAAAATCAGATTGGCTGAGCCACTTTCAAAGCTGATGTAAAACCACAGATATTTGTGTAGCTGTGATGCCTCTGTTCTTAAACCAGATCAAACTGTTACACTGGGCAGATCGTTCGCAGCACATTACAAATACTATACTTTGATAAACCGTGGAGGAAATGAAAAGAAGGAAAAATGAGGAAATGGTGAAATAAACAATATTAAGAATGAAATTGATCTGCCGGTTTCTTCCCAGTTTGTTACTGATACCACAGTGCAGTAACCAGTATTAACAGCAAGGTGGTGTAATGTACTCCTAAGGTCAGCAATTAAAATAAAGTATGAACCCATTCTGTAGGAAAATGGGAAATGCATTACTGGTTTTCAAAAAGGCGGGGGGCATTTTATAGGGGTACAGCTGTTGCCCTTTGCTTGCCAGCCAGTTATAAGGGCACAACTGTGCCTAGACCACCCATGGTGGACGGGTCCCCTGTTGAGTCTTGGTCTTCCCAAGGTTTCTTCCTACCACTACCAGGCTTGCTCCATGCAAAAAAAAAAAAAACTGGTTATGACTGAAAGCATTAACCGCTTAAGCTTTTAGAAAAAACCACAGGCATTATGGGAAATGTAGTGCCTGTAGTGTTTTTGTGGTGTGTCCTGTAGTTCTGCACCAGTAAAGTGGGTCTGATGACGCCCCTGGATGCCATGTAGCTATATAAAAAAAGTGGAAAGGTACTGGACTGTTAACCAGAATACAGAGGGCCACCCATGGAGGACGGGTCCCCTGTTGAGTCTTGGTCTTCCCGAGGTTTCTTTCCTACCACTTTAGGGAGTTTTTCCTTGCCACTGTCGCCCTAGGCTTGCCTAACTTGGGATTGGCCTTTTAAGATCTTGTATTACTGTAAAGCTGCTTTGAAACAATGCTCTGTTGTAAAAAAGCGCTCCAGAAATAAAATTGAATTGAATTGAGAGGGTCTTAATGCCAGCGGTGCCTGCCTCGAGTTAGAACCTTAATCCTCAGTTGCTTGGATTTGACCTTATCAGTTGTACATCACTCTGGATAAGGGTATCTGCCCAATGTTGCAAATCTAAACATCTAATTACTCAAACGTAAATGTACCAAACAGAATAGCTGGGGATTTATATAAAGAAAGAAAAAAAACGACACATTTTTGTAATATTAGGTATTTTATTGCTGCCCACCTTTACCTGTCTGCGTTCTACATCCACATACAGAAGGCCATGACAAAACAGAATACAATCCAGAAAAACAAAAAGGAATGAGTGCCGAGAGGCATTTAAACACACACGCATGCACACACACACACGCACGCGCACACACACGCACGTCGATTTTCAAAACTAGTTGACTATTACTAGTATAAAATAAAAGGCAAAGTTCTTCAGTTTTTTGTTCTGCATTATAGAAACTGAAATCAACATTCCAGTCATGTTCTTCATAGGCTAACTCGATGTGACTAAAGCAAATAATAAATAACACATTCGGAGTATGTTTCTTTTTGCACAGGTTTTCACTGCATGCTTTGTATGAGCATGGGGGGGGGGGGGATGGTGGTGGAGGAGGAGCTGTACAAAACTGTTTTTGTATTTTAGGTTTATAAATCATTCATCATTAATTGCTTTTTTTTTTTGGTTATAGATTGTAAATAGTGACCAGTCTTTATAAGGTAAGACGTCTATTACCGAGGAATGGAAAAATATGTTTCAGGTGTGATTAATGACTAATAATTATACTGTTCATTAAATTCATAATATGCCCTATTTTTTGTGAGCAAAATACAAAGGTCATGGTTTTATCTTGCCGAGTTTGACACAGGAGATACGAATACAGATTGCATGTCAGTTTCATTTGCCTTCATTTGTTCATTACAGACGTGCCTTCATTACACCTAAAACATCTGTTACTGATTATTTAAGGCAGGTTTGTTTATCCCAAATGAACCTGTGTAGAAACCGAACACGGGGTGCTGTTACAAACTTACAAAACAAAAACGTGCAATTTTGACATAATGTGTATATCCTGGTACAAAGGTAGTCAAACTTAAGTCATTGAGGCCATGTTAAAAAAAACAAAAACTGTATTTAATTCTTTCCAAAGGACGGAATTGCTCGAGAATGCTGGTTCCTCTCATTATAGGAAGATGCCCGTTATACGTTGGTACAGGCTCCCTAAGTGCTGTCTCCTTACAGCATGTGCTCTTTTGTGTGTAAAACAGAGGGAATAAACTGTAGGAGCCCTTTGTGACTTATCTGCTGATAAAAAAATACCCAATGTTAAAAATTCCCACAAGCAAGTGCATTTAGGCCAGCACACTTCCACACTGGTGAGTTCAGGGTCCAAAAAAAAAAAAAAAAAAAAAAAAAAAAAAAAAA